>JAVCKT010002345.1:0-25204 GCA_032273925.1 Rhynchotus rufescens
CCAGTTTTTATCCAATGAACTTCCTCCAAAGAACTTGTTTTAGAAAAGAAAAAAAGAAAATAAAGGAGAAGCAAGCAAGCAAGCAGGAAAGAAAGAAAAGAAAGGAAGGGAGAGAAAGAGAGAGAGAAAGAGAGAGAAAGAAGGGAAGCAAGGAAGGAAGCAAGGAAGGAAGGAAGGAAGGAAGGAAGGAAGGAAGGAAGGAAATCTCTTCAGGGGTTCATGCAATTAAATTTGTCATTGGGTCAGGGGACTACAATTCTGTGATGACGTGGAAAGAAGAAAAATTGAAACAATCTGTAAGAGCTGCAGTGTAATATACCTTGGGTCAAAAACACAAAATTCTTTTAGCAATGCTTGCCTATTATATGTTGTCATTTAAGTGAGCTTATAATGAGAATTTCTATCTTTTATAGAATTTATTTGTATGTTAACTTAACTGTAACATTCTTGTAACTGAAATACAATCTAAATAAATCATGTGTACTTATCTTTTCTATCACTTTAGGATAGATTTTGTCTCTAAGTACCTCTTGGTAGAATGAGTAGATATGCACAGGTGTTTCTTTTTAGTTGAAGAAGAACTTCAGGCAAGCTTTTCAGCAGTATACTACTAACCTGACACATTATGTATAATATTTCTTTTGCACGTCCTCATTATTGCTTTCTTTATTAATTTCATACCTAAACAAATGGAATAAAAGATATGAGAAATAGAATATGCTACATTAGAAAGCACTTTTTTGTTGTTTTTTAATTAGATTGGATATAGAAAAGAAGAGGTGAACCTATAATATATGAATAAGATGCATTTTTAGAACGTTGGAAAAGCATACCCAACGTGTCATGAGGTCTTGCTGAAGGAATATAGTTCCCTTTCACTGAGCTTTCGCCTAATGATGCTGCCTATTTAAGCATCAACACTGTATTAATCACAGGAAAGAGTACAGATTCCAGATCAGGTCTGCCGGTTCCTCTCCTGTGAATACACGTAAAGGATGTTCCTCTCATCCAAGTAATTCCGAAGGTGACAAATATTACAGATGCTGAATTTATGTGAATGCTTGCTCCCTGTTTATTAACTCATCAATCTTGTGCGAAATAAAAGGACCAAACACTGAGGCAAGTGGGCTTTTCTTATCCTGTCAGCTCAATGGTGTCTAAAAGTAATCAATATCTATAATTACTAAATCCTGCCAGGATATTTTAACCCTTCTGTGGTAGTCAACTTCCAGGTCTGACAGGTTGATCAAATCCAAAACTAATTAGAAAGAATGAAGTTTTAATTACCACGCTGATGCCTTTCATTAATTTCTCAGTCTTTCTAAAATGGGTTCCTCCATAATGGCAGATTGAGATCTTTTTCTTTTTTAATTTGATGAATTAATAGAGCTCTCTGTAGAAAAAGTATGAGTAGAGCAGAGGAGGAAAAATTTCCAGAACTATCCTGAGAATTAAAACTTTTTTCTTTGTCTTGCAAGTTCAAATTTTCTTTTGGTTTTGTTTCACATCACTTTTAGGTAGTTATCCAAAGTACTTAAAGAAGGAATAGATGTATTTATGAGAGACTATAGCCTTGTAAAAATCTCTATCTCCATGCAAAGTAATCTTTTTTGGCCCTGAACAGGAATTTGAGAGTAAGTTCTCGAAACTTTCATAATGGTCAAATAAAAAGCTTAAATAAAAATCTTAAATGTACCAGTAACCTCAAAACAGGGCAGCAAAAATAAGTACTATCTGCTGAAAATTAAGATCTAAGAACAATTCTTTCATTTATCCTCAAGCTCCTGAATTCCTAGAAATGTATTGTAATGTTAAGCAGCTGCCTTGAAAAAGATTATACACATGATTTCCCTTGCTCATTTACACCATCTGATTAAAGCAGCACTTGTTTAATTACTAAATTGTAGGAAAACAACCCAAGTTGCTTTTGAGAATCCCATTTAAGAATCCATAGAGGCTAGCTCAACCAGTTGCATGTTCCACACAAGGATTTTCAGTCTGAATAACTGCCAGTGAAAGGTATTTTGAAATATATTCTTGCAGATGCTGTACTAGGCAAAGGAGAATTTAGATTATTTACTATTTCCCTTCAATTTAATAGTACGTACATTTTGGGTAGCTTTCTACAGACATATGTAAGAAGTAAGCTTGATAACTAACTTTTAACTCCAAAAGAAACTGTTTATTTTCTAATAATGTCTATTCTAGTTTTCTAAGGTGACATGTTTATCAGGTTGCTGATCAATACTTTACTCAACACATTTTAAATTGAGAGTTAACATTAACAGGGCTTTGAGTCATGTATTATCATAAATATTTTATTTTCTGTACAATTATGTTTCTATAAACAGAATAATGTTCTTGATAACAGTTTTTCAGGCAATTGTATTATTACTACCTACTATTTTGCTGGAAGAGTAGGTTTAAGTAAAATAATTGTATTTCATCCCTGAAAACATACGCCAGAGAGTGATCAAACCAACTGATAGGGAGACTTCTTACAGTGCTATCATACACCAGAAGTAACCTGTAAATCACTGTAGAAGAACAGGATATGTGGTATATATACTCTTGACAAGTGGTATATATATATATATATGTATACTCTTGACAAGAGTTACTACTAGTTGAAGATCTACTGCTAAAGGGCAAGGACTCTACACTATTTTTAGAAAGACTAGGAATTTATTCAAATGCTATAAAACTATGACTATGGCTGGGTACCAATCTGCCATTCATATAAGCTGCCAACCAAAACTTCTTTACAGAAGATGTCAAACTGACCCACTGAGATGGGAGAATTATTAAAATTTCTATGCAGAATCCTGTTGTGAGTTGAATTACTCATTTTATACTGAGTAATCTTTTCAGTGGCAATCCTGGAAATAGTAGAAAACAGCTATTAAGGAGTTTGTTGTCATATCACTGTGCGCAATTTTAAAGCCTTACAGTCCTATGACTAGAAGAAGAACAATGCTTATGCACATCTTATTATGAGCTTTCCCACATTTGACAAATGTTCCTCTATTTCCCTGCTGTTTTGAATCTCATCTATTTCAAGAGCTATCTATGTTAATAATGTCATTGAGATTTTTGGGTTGTATTTTTAAGACTTATTTTATTCAATTCATGCTGAAAAATTAATTACTTATCACAATTCACTAATCTGTACATAGCCTAACTCCCATTACATTATAGGAGCTGTATATTGCTTTCATATGTATAAGACTTGCAACAGATAAATATTTATTGAGTTCTATTACAGATTCCTTACTGTTCAAAAGCCTTACTCATTAGCTAACTCATTAATCTTCATCTCCTTTAGAAACTACTTTATAAATAGATCCTATGAAGTCTGATAAACTAAACCTTTGGCATTTGACTGGCCTGACTGACCAAAAACTTTCAAATTTTTGATTTTATAAAATTTGTATTTCCAAACTAGGTACTGGGAGTTGTCTTGAGAAACTGAAAACACCGATAGTTTCTAAACACTGTGATCAGAGGAAGAGAGAGAAAACCAGGCTGGAGATATCATATTGTGTCTATTTCAAATATACAATTGCCCACCACTGCTTTTACATTGTTTAATAAAGACGTGTCTGAAGAAAACATTACAGCAGTAGAAACAAGCCATACACACTGCTCTAATCTGCAAGTGAGCATCACTCCTCAAAATAACTATCAGAGGAAGGAAACAGAGTCTGACATATCAAATGGGTTGTGTTTGCTTTTATGGGCTTCTTGCCATGAATCTCAGCTTTCCGCTTCCCTTCAGTATTCCTGTTGGGTAGAAAGACTTGACTAGCACATGGAAACTGAATTTATTGTTTCCTAAATCAACATGCTTAAGCACGACCAATATAGATTGCAAAATTATATTAGAATTGGATCATATTTCTACATGATTTTTCAAACAATTTTCTTCCATTTCAGACAGAAATTCAATATTCTGAAACCATCCTTTTTTGTTTGCTTTCTATAGTAATTTAATACTACCAATTTTAGACCCAGTCAGTATCAAAAAAATGAGAGGACAGCAAAAATAGATTTTTTTCAATGTTTAAGTTAAAAATTTTAGGGTTGAGATCAGTTCCTGAATGAACTTTAAATGAAGAATTGTGTCTGTTTTCATTTCAAATGAGTAGGAATTATATAACTGAAAAACTGTATTACTCACAGAATCACAGAATGGTTAAAGTTGGAAAGGACCTCTAGAGATCATCTAGTCCAACCATCCTGCTCAAGCAGCGACATCTAGAGCATGTGGCACAGAGTGGCATCCAGGTGGGGTTTGAAGACCTCCAGAGAAGGAGACTCCACAGCCTCCCTGGGCAGCCTGTTCCTCACAGGGAAGAAGTTCTTCCTCACATGCACATGGAACTGCCTGTGTTTCAACTTACACTCATTACTCCTTGTCTTGTCACTGGCCACTATTGAGAAGGTGGCCCCTTCCTCCCTACATTCTCCCTTCACAAACTTATATATGTTAATCATATCCCCTCTCAGCCTTTTCTTCTCCAAGCTAAACAGGCCCCACTCACTCAATCTCTCCTCGTACAAGAGATGTTGCAGTCCCTTAATCATCTTTGTTGTCCTGAACAAACAAGCATGCTCAAGAACAAGTATGCTTGTTTTTAGTCAAATGAGCTTTGAAAAATTCTATACATCTAGTTTTCATCTAATCCTAGGATTAAATATCTAAAATAGAAAATAATATCATATATTCAAATTTTAAAAGTAAGTATTACATATTCCAATATATGTAATGCAAGCACTATCTTTGCAGATAGGCCAATTCAGCAATAAACGTAGGGGCCTGTTGCAACATGGAGTTCATCTGTGCACTAAGAAAAGCCCATGACCTGGTAGTTTTGTCTCAATCCAGGGGACAATACTCTCTAGGCAAAAGGAATACCTATATGCTTGTGCATGTATGAATGTGAATGTATTGCACTTTACACTGGGAGATAGAGGAAAATATAATTGGGGCTCAACATCAGGATGGATGCTTAAGGACTTTCAGGCTATTTAAAGTCTAGCTGCATTAACAATAGATTAGTTCAAGGGCTGAAACAGTGTTCTATACATGTGTCTTTCTGGTTTCGACTAACCTCAACAGACGGCTGTCAGTATAGAAAGTCCATAGTGTAGATCAACGGTGCTCAAATTCCTAGTTAGAGATGTAGCAACTTAAAATATTAATTCAGAGAGGGTTTTAGAAGCAAAACCAAAACACTGAGGTAGTCTTCTGTTCAACATCTTCCTATTTGCTTTCTGAATTTCTGTCATTAATTTAATTTCTTTAATTTAAGGAAGCATTCATGAGTACAAAAAAATCAAACTACTCTTTTTAAAAATATATATAGTATCACATAATTATCTAAATACTAGAAATGTTTTTTCTCGCTACTTAGTATACTCAACATTGTCATAAAATTCTCCCTAATATCTACTCTGTTAGGGACTAATAATTACAGGATCTATATGTGCACAATAAGCCAGTCGCTAATTGAATGATGTAGATCCTGATCTTGAAAAAATATTGAAACTAAATGCAGGTAAAGCTGAAGCACTTTGCTGAAACTTTTACTGGATGTCAATTCTCTGAGCTTTCTCAAAGGAATCAGTCTAAAAGATGAACTGACTGAAATCTATACCACAACAGGGAAGTACAGAGCTGCACCATGAGATTAGTATCATGTCAGTCTCCACACCCTTACTTCAGACTTCCTTGCACACCAGCATTAAGTTATTATTGGACTGGACCTCTGACTGTACTGACAGGTCATAGTTTAAAGTGATTGACTCATCAAAGCTGTGAAGGGACAATTGATATAACAGAAAAATCAGACCATCTATTGAGAGTTTTACTTTATATTCTTTACTCAGTCTCGGGGCTGTAACCTTTGTGAGAATAATAATGACCACTTGTTCAGAACACAGGCTTTTATCATTTTGTCTTTGGATGAGGGAGAGTCTATTATTACAGGGAACATTTGGTTTCAGCACAGTGCACTTACCTGGCTTTAAATTTGAGCAAAGGGAAAATAGAGCAATGCCTTCAGCACCAGTAAGATCCACAAATGCTAAAAATAACATGAGACAAACTGAACTCAGGGAGAAAAAGAGTAGACTTTCATATAATCACAGTGAAAATAAATGCATCTGACCTGAAATCATGAGATAAGGAACAGACAATTCTGCATTTTTCATGGTTTTAAGTCTTAAACTATGCAGGAAAGAAACAAGAGACAAGAGAAAGAACTGAAACCATACCATTCACCTCACCTTTTATTGTGAAAAGATTTTTGCTTTTGTAAATAAAAGCACTTGCTACAAAACAAGTAAAATGCACTAAGAACGAAATAAACTAGACTTAGATCTATGTTAAAAATGCATAATAAGTTTCTTAAAACCATTTTTGGTTTTCCTTTGATAAGCAAAAAAGAATACAAAGTTGCCTCATTTGAATTTAAAAATAGACCAATTTGCTGTAAGTGCCAGGGAAAATCCCATCATATTGGTCAGTTGCCCAGCTGATCAGCTGAGAAAGACTTGAAATGCACTTACACTGTTGAGTTTTCTCCAAAAGATCAGTGGACTCCAGCTGATCTTAATTAGTAAGAAAGTATACTAGTGGATAACAGCTAAATATCGATATCTTAAACACAAGATGTTATACTGTTCAGAATTTAATGATGAATTGCAGTGTGCTATCTCTTTAGAAAAAGCCCCAAGTTTTCATATTTGAACAATTACATAAAATCATGGAAAAATAACTTTGACTTTTCAAGAAAAAAAAATAAAAAGAGAAAAAAAAATCCCAAATCATGAGCTATTCAATTAATCAGAGGTTATCAGTTATTTTTCAACCAGTTCCAGTGACTGGAATAAATAAAAATAGCTAATTAACAAAGAAAACTAATGGAATATTTTTCTGAATGTCTACTTCTTGGAGACAGCCCCTTTGTGTGACCGTGATCATATAGCACCAAGCAAACCAATGTCCTACTATATATACCTAAATCTGTGAATGCAGGTAGAAATTAAGAGTCCTTCACACAATTCCCTTTGCTGTTACTCACTCAATGGATTACTCTGAATACATGAAACACAAAGGTTACGATCATGATCTTAATCCTAATGAGTTCTTAATTCAAATATTCTTTAAGTTTCTCATTCTTTTCCCTGAAGCACCAGCATCAGGGTTTCTTGCTTACAGAGCAGGTACTTTGTGTGTACGAAACCAAATCCTTTCAGGCATATATGAAGTTGAGAAAAGAGAGAGAGAGAGAGAGAGAGAGAGAGAGAGAAAGAAAGAGAGAGAGAGAGAGAGAGAGAAGAAAAGAGAGAGGAAGGGAGAGAGGGAAGGAAGGAAGGAAGCTTTAAGCCATGCTGTGCTGAATTAAAGCTTTCATATAGAATCATATTAATTCTGATGGGGAAAAAAAGAGGATAAAAAATAATGAAGGATGTATAGCTCTACCTCCCTGAAATTCATTTAAGAAGTAATCCCCTTAAATTAGAGCATGCTACTTGATTTATCAGCTATCATAACAGCAAACTCTTCATAAGCTGTGGAAAATAAAACTTTGAGGGAGATTAATTCTAATGTAAATAATGTTTTATATTATTTTATATTATCATCATTGCCATATATGCATCCAAGACTGCCAACAGTGATAGAACATGAATCTAGCAGCTGTGAACAGATGCAATTCCACTGAATTTTTGTCAACAGTTCTTCACAATAGAAAAAAAAAACCAATAATACCTATCTCTGTTTGTCCTGCTCAATAAAAACACAGTTTCCATGATGAGAAAACACTTTTATGGGTTAGCTTATAAAGCTTTTTAAAAGAGGTTTGCACAGTGGTAATAGATGCAAGATATTCTGTACACTAAGATGACTCCTGGGTTGCTAAATAGGTAGTCAAACATAAGGGTCACAAGGAATATTCACATTTCAGACAGTTATTTAATTAAACAACAGAAGAGAAGTATTTCTGGTTAAGCATGAGGAGAAAGTGGATGGGATTTTTGAGTGTGTAGTAACCGGCATCACATCTGGCCGTGAGTGTAAAAGAGCATTCAGGGATGAAATGGACATAAGTAGGGGACTGCAGTGTCATCCTTTTGCATCTTCTTACCTGATACCTGCAGCAGGGGACAGGAAATGGTTCAGGCCAGATGAGCAGCTTACACAAACCTCTAGAGTTGTGTCTTGCCTCTTCCACTCTTTATTTCCCTTCTCCCTAAGCTTCCCTTCACCCTGTGAAAGCTGCTTTAAGGAAAGAGCTGTATTTTTTGAGGTTATGCTGTTGTGACCAGTTCAAGAAGGATTTCAGAGTCAGAGCAGCTGGTGCTTTCTTGCTTCTTGCTTGACTGACTGGTTGCCTAAGGATGCAAAGCTTGGTTAGCAGCAGCAGAACTTCAAAGTTTATCAGTAAGAAGTAGTAGAAGAAGAAAAACAGAAGTAAATAAAAAAAGAAAAATAAAAAGCGCGCGCGCACATACACACACACACAAACAAACACAAATAACAATGGCCTTACGAGTGGTAGAGAAAAAAAAAAAGACTACACAGACACAAATGACACACAGGATTTCAGTGGTGGATTTTTCTTTAAAAAATAGAGGGGAAGCCTTTGCAGAAATAGGGCGATCATTTCCCCGGGATGAACTATAACACCTTGCATCCGGTCTACAGAGTGTGAGAAGGGAAGAGAAAGTCAGGAATAGGTCAGTGATATCCCTAGATAATGAGGTGACATTGTTATTCGAACCAGTTGGAGCCATTCAAGTATATGGTGCATAAATGCAAAGATGTTCCTCCTCATGCTGAAATCGGTAACAGTTTAGGTTACCACTTAAAAAGTCTTCCTCATGTACCTGTTCTTAATTTGTCTTTCTGCCTTGCTAAAGTATTTCAGCTCATGCACAGTATTCTAAATTTATTTCACATGTACACATGCCAGGGTTCCTAGTAAGAACAGCTGGTCTGACAAGAAAGAAGGATAACACTTTGCACGTTCTGGGACTTTATAACCTCAGAGTAAACTTAGGGCATAAATTGCAGAGACTCCTCTTAATTAAAAGAAGAATGTTTGCTCAGAACTTTTCACTTTTTCTTTCATAAGGAAATAATATGAAAGATTTAAAAAAGACGTAGGAAAAATAAAATAATGCAATACTGAAGGGACTGGTTCCTAGCTCTTCTTGAAGGAAAAAAAAAAAAAAAAAGAACAAAAAAAAGAACTTAGAGTTCTTCCTTACTCTTTGAAAAGCTTGAAATGCCTGTTTAAGCTTACACATTGGCTGCATGGTTTGAAAGTAAATATTCTTTTTCCACCAGTTGTACCACCACATCCTCTTATCTTGACTTCCAGTCACTTCTTTCTTATCAAATGAATTTTTGCTCAGAGCATTTTCATGGATAAATAAAAGAAACATTTATTGGGAACAAACATTAGTTCGAAAGCATCAATTTTTTTCTGCCAATACTAACTAACTAACTCCATATCCACTTCTAAACAGTTCTTTCCTCTGTCCTGCTCAGAGTAGAGGAGTTGGTTTCAGTAGTCAGATATTGTTTTGAAACTGAATTTCTTTTTTCACTGTTGCTTCTATGATGCTTCTTGGCATGTTTTCCAGTTATCTTCCCATTTCTCATTTCTACTCACTCATTGCCTTTACTTAGCCAATCTTGTCATATCCTTACTGAGTGGTGTCAACAGCAACTGCAGCCTTTCTCCGGGAGAGATCAGAGACAGGGAGCATGCTTATATCCTGCCTGCTCTTGGCACTTTTCAGAGTTTGTGTCTTACTCATTGGGTTTGCCACCCTTGATGTAAAGCTCACTGAGAATGAAACATCTGAAATAAAGGAAACACAACAAAACAAATGGATTCCAAGGCCATTTTAAAAGGCAAATGATAAGTATAGATAAAAAAAAGAACTAAAAAGTTTGAGAGTCAAAAAATAGTGTAAGTTAGAGCAAAGATGCACTGTTCAGTAATTTATCAAAACTACTATAATTACTGTAGCAATGAGTCATCATTTCAAAAGCTTTTATTCACTAAGAAAAAAGAAAAGATTGAGAAAAGAGGAAAAACATCCAACATCCTATATAAAAAACCCTAAATTTAGAAGTTTTGGAGCAGACATGCAGGCCACAGTGTATGTGCACAGCATTATGGCTAATTTGGAGATAAAGGCCAAGGCAAACTGAGGGAAAAACAAAAACAAACAAACAGGCAAAAAACTCTGGATAGGACAGATGAAAAGCCACTCAGACTTCAATATGTTTAAAGCACAAATACTGTTGAGTTCCTAAATAAACAATGCATTTCACAGTTCAGAGTAATGGTATTAGAGTAACATTAACCTGAGCACTCCAGTTCATACAGTATGCCAATGCCCTTGGAAAAACTTCCCTCTTGTTCAGATGCACATTATGGGATCGAATTTTCTTTTTTCAGTTCTTTGGAAAATCCTCATAAACTCTCCTCTGTCTGGAGGTAGTATTTGTAGGGTCCTTTAAACTACAGGCTAGTTAGAAAACCTGAAAACACTAAGACTTCATACTTTTTTTTAAATTCTCAATAAGGATGATCTCTAAATATTCCTATTATTTGTATAACAGCATCCTGACAGCAATCTGCTTCCTGTGACTGATTTCTGCAGAGCGGTTTAAATTGCTTGTCATATTTCTTTTTGATTGATTTAAGAAAACTTGTGTACCTTCAACTTTCTTTTTGGCACTGAGAAAAGGAATGTCAAAACAGCATCGTCTCTTGAACCAGAATGACATTGCCTGCAAATAATTTAGAGATTTCTTTTTGTATGCCTGAACAGATTATGAAATGCTGCTTAGCTGCTCAAGGTGGCATATTGTCTAAGTGCAATTTTAATGGCTGATGATTCACACTGGGCAGTAAAACAATCATATGTCTTTCACTTCTTCTACTTCTTCTATCTATAACAAATCATATTGTTTACCAAATGTTTAAGCAAGAATGGAGGAAACAGTGATTTTAGTACTTGAAAATAACCAGAGCACTGTAGAAACTTCAGGAATTTTGAGGGGAAAAACAGACTTACCAGCAAATGAAAATAGTGCTGAAGTTTCAATGCTGTTGTGTGCAAAACCAGCATGGAGACATGGAAGAACAACTGCCTTCTTGTTACCTGAACCAGACTGAATGAACATGGGCAAGGCAGTTTCATAGTTTGTGAGAAACAAGGAAATAAGCTACTAGATAGATATATAAAACATTTATATATGGTCTAGGAGACCTGTCAGGAGCTTGTCTAGGGACGACTGGTGGGCAATGGATTTTTTTGTATATGTGTAATGTTGACTTCCATTTGGTTTGTCATTAAACCCCCCGAAGCAGTAGGCTGAAGGTAAAGCCTTTCTAAAATTGCAAGAAGTTAAAATAAAAATGTGAAAGAACACGCAGACAGAAAACACGACTGGTGTGAGCAAACTGGTTAAGTATGAGTGATTCACTAGAATTTTTCAACAGTGGTTTCAATAATATGAAAATAAAGGCCATAGAAGAAGCGACTGTAGGTCTCCATTCACTTTATTTAACAGTAAGTAGAGATGTGATGTGTTTTTCCAGTTCAGCTGCCACTGTAGTTATAAAATGGCTGCCATGTGTCCAGATATAAATTTATAAAAACAAATAAAAATAAATTTAGAGACTACATATATTTATTCCTTAATTTGCATGAAGTACAGTAAAATAGTTTCTGCTAGAGGATCTTGAAGATGTGTATACCTTGAAAGTCTTTTTCTTTCCCCAAATCCTTGATTTCACATGCTCCCACTTCTACTGCTCTTTCCTTGCCTTGTCTTCCCAGTTTATTCTTCATTTATATTAAGATGCTAGTACTCTGTTGCATTATTTTTTAATTATTTTCTTCTACGTCCTCCAGTTTTATTCCTATGTGCTTGACAATATGGTGGTATTATATACACAAGTCTTTTTTTTTTGGCAGTTCAAAGCTCTACTGTAACTTAAAAGCTGTGTATGCATAACACTAGATGTACATGCTTTTTTTGATATATAAGTCTCATTTTTCCCCAGAAAATTAAATGCTAATTTCTTAAAGTAAATATGCTCTCATACATGTTCAGTATATTTTCTAACAATTCCTTCATTTCTCCTCATCCATAAATGAATCCTGTTTGCCAATGAACATATATGACAACCAATCACAGAAATTTCACAAATATCCCAGACATCTATAATTCATGACAATTGAAGCACTCGCACTTGGGAGCACTACTCTCCATTTTAAATAATGGCCAATTTTAATTGTATAGTATTCTTTTCAGTAACAACATCTAATTAAGGCATTTGTTAAAGTTGTATAATGTTAAGCTAACAGGGAGAGCCTAATGGAGTTCTATTGGAATTTTTCCATTAAATTAACATTATGGACTTTTAATGGATGTCTTAATTAGATGCTGTTATTAACAGGGATGATGCACAAATAAAAATCAGGCCCTATGTGTGCAGAATGCCTCATTAGCATTCACTGTAGGACACAGATAAAAATGCCTCAGTCTACCAAATGCATATCAGACGCTGAATTTCTTTTCCAAGAAAGCACATGAAAGAAGGCATAGCATTAAGTAGAATGTTCTTTGAGTCTTTTTCTTTAGCCAAACTTACAATATTGGTTCAAATTTGGCTCTTATTTACATTGATGCAACCTTGTTAAATTTAACAAGGTCATCCCAGCACAGATGAGAAAAGTCGCCTTTAGCCACTGAAAAAGAGACTTGAAGAAAGAGGGAACCCAAAGAGGCAATTTTGCAGAAATGTCTTACTGTTCTCCTTTTCTCCTCCCTCTCTTCTAATTAGGTGGAGCAGGGGAGGTGGGGTGATTGTGGAGCTAAAGCACTATGTGTTTGCTAGGTTTCTTCTCTCCATCCTAATTGTATCACAGCCTCACTGCACACCAAGTCATCAGTCTACACAGTAGTGAAGTTATTGAGCAAAGTTTGTGCAGAAGACTCATTTTTTTCCATCACGCAACATTTGCAAGTTGAAGGGCCAAGTTTTGAAGATATTTGGAAGGGCGGAATGGCTGACAGTGAAGCATGTGTGACATTTTCAGATGTGCGTGGCACCTCAGCTCTAACCAAGACTCAAATACTGACCCTTCTGCAAAAAGGGATACTATAGGGCTCAGGATGTTGAGAGACTACTGTAGAGTAAGCTTTTAAGAAAGGATTTAGATGAAACTAATTTAATGACCTCAAAGTAGCAGATTTAGGTCTGGTGAGGCCTCCCAAATGACAGAGCAATAGTCACACCCTAAGCTTCTTTTTTTTGCACCTCCTTCTCTGTTTTATTTTATGTCTTCTATATTAAAATGCAAGCCAACTTGTATAAACCAGGTGTTACAGAACTGGGGGCTTATAAAATACCTGCAGTTAGACCAAACTATTTCTCAGCTCTCATATTTGCAAATTTTCCCCAATAGTACAGATGGCTTTAGAAATTGAGAAGAAAAATAAATATATACTAGAGACACTCACTCTATCTATAGCATCTTTACATACCGTTTTTACTGCTGCAGTTAAAACATTTTGCAAATTAGAAGGTACAGACTATAAACAAAAATACTGTCCATCCTTGGTTCTGTAAAGTACATAACAAGCTCACTCTCAATATTAGACATATGATTAGCCCAATTAAATTTAACAGATTCTCTAGTGATTTTTTGACTCATGATCTTTGCAAAGTAAAAAACATTGTTCTGAAACACAGGTCCTTGCTTTATTCTGCATTTCCTTCTCCAAATTTGGCTACATTGTTATCACTAAAAGATTTACGTTTTCTAATCCACTACTAAATTATGTAAAAAAGACATTAATAAAATGACTCACTGTTTTTTTAAAGAATTCAGCTGCTATTGTAATATTTTTTTCTTTTGCATTATCATTTAACTTTAATATAAATAACAATGAATCCAATGAAAATTGCCCAATTTATTGTTTCTCAACAGAGAATGCTGTGAATTGTCAGTCTTGAAGTTGTTCCTGTTCCTTAAAATTACTTTTGTTTTTAAGGCTTTTCAGTGAGATCAAGATGGGACTTTGGCCAAAAGGAATTCAACTTAGTGTTTTCCATTAGGAATATGCCTGAGTTTTGATCTCTTTCATAATCACTTGAATATGTAAACCAATGATTTCCATCTTTAATGGTTTGGCAAGAAAGATTATGCGGACTCATTTAAGAGCTATTATCCTTTCAAGCATGCACAGTAATTCCAAATCGTTAAATTTTCTAGCCGGTTATGTCCTTCCAATGTAATATTTCATTTCTTCCTTTTATACTTAAGTATTTTAAACATGATGTATAGTATTGTAAAATAAATAAAAGTAATGTTTTCATAGGTAGGCTTTCAACAAAGAATGTTTCTGTTTCAGTAGATGCACCTGAGTGATGCTAAAAAGAGTTATAATTTATCGCCATTATTACTACTTACACTACAGATAAATCAATATGCAATATCTAATCATCCTGAATATTCCTAATATTAATTGTGAAGCAGGTACAGCTGTACAGCAGGTACAGAAACTGCTTTCTGTAAAAGTGTGTTTTCAAAAATATGTACACAATCTTTTACAGAAATCTATTTGCAAAACCAAAACTTTATGCTCAAAATAGGTATCAGATTGGTCGTGCGCTCATTTAACTCAATGGCAAAACTCCCACTGAGCTAAATTGAGCATATTCTGCATAAGCATAGTGCCTAGAATCTACAGCAGAATCTACTTCTGAAAAATCATTTCACGAACAAATTAAAATAAGTGCTGAACTTAAAACTTTTCTTGTATGAAAATACACATTATTTTCCAGCTCTAACCAAAACTACTCTTCCCAGATCCACAACAAATATACCTCAAAAGCACTTGTTCATCTCCCATTGACATTAAACAATGCAAGAATGCAGCCAATTAAGAATGATTCTAACAGAAAAGGGTTTTTTTTCCTTACTAATCATAAATGCACCTGAGATCTCTTAATTCCCCCACAGCAAGAGCTCTGGGACTTTGCCCAGCATGCCCACAAGCTGTGTTGCAACTGCTAATACCCAAGATGCTGCAGAGCTCTTCATCTACCACTGTTCTCCACCATGGGTGAGGATTGCTTTTCTAGAGGTTCTTATTTCTCATTGCTGGTGAGACAGGGATTTAGCATTGCAGCAAATCGCATGTGCTTTGTTTGAGGCATTTCTGGGCTCATATATTCTAACGGAATGCAGTTTAACAGCATCTCACAAGAGAATAAACTTGACTTATTATTTTTTTTAATCTTTATTTAGCAATCTACTTACATAACTATGAGAAGCCTCTTGACTCAGTGATACTATTTCATGTTTAAACCGAAGCACCTGCACTTTGTGATGGATGAAGATCCATCTCCTGAACGGCCGCCACTTCCTCAGAGAGGCAAGAACAAGACAAGAACAAATGAAGAAAATAATTGTGTCAGCAGAGGCTGCAGGATTAGTTAACAGAAATTCAATTTTCACATACATATAGTTATATGTATATAGTTATATACATATATATGTATATACACATAGTACAAACTGCACTGGGAACATCTATAATTTTGAAAATATCTCTTTTTATTTTTAGTGGGGCAGCAATACAGATTTTTTGATTTAGGTCAGGGCACATATTAGTGTCCTCTGAAGTATGGAGAAACTGTCAGAACTGCATTACAAACTCTCAGACCCTTGGGCACTAACTCCTTGTACGTGTTCGTGCATGTCTCTTATTGGGAATGTGCCGTGCGGTGCCCATCTGAGCTCACTGACCACAAACTCCTTCCAGGCACCTTCCTTTCCTGGTCTCCATTCTTCACATCTTGATACAACTGCTTGAAGCCAAATTTGAGAGCAGAAGTTACAGCCAAAAATATCTGTTTTGCTATATTTATCAGCCCAGACACCTCATGTGTCCATTCTGATTGAGAACCTCCCCCAGCAGGTTTTAATGTGTTCAAAAGGGACCTTATTAGAGCTCATAGTTGTTCCCTGAGTATGCATAAAGTATCACATGTTTCTATTCAGAGCTGGGTAGAAAATAGAAGGCCCCATAAAACTTGCAGAAAGTCTCCTCATTCTGCTTGAAAAAAAAAAAAATATATGCTTTCATAGATTATATACTAATATCTAGATTAATCACATAGGCTTTTTTTTTTTTTAACCTATTCCTCTTACTATTTGATTATATAGATTGTATTAGTTTAAAAAATAAATTCTGACAGTGAAGAGAAAGATGCATCTATAGCTACTGGCCATGAAACCGAGTGGCAATATAGGCTACTTATGACCTACTGCGAGTTCTTCCACTTCTCATATAACCCTTGTTGAAGCTATTGGCTATTTTGAGGCAGGCTTTTCTCATTTAGACTCTTCCAAAGAATGAAAAGCCCTTCCAGACAAAAGTGCAATAGCACAATTATTTAATCAAACAAAACCAAGATAGCTCATATAAATTTCTCATATGAGTAGCTTTCTGGGATACTACAGTAGTATTTTGAAGCAGAAATATATTGATATGAATAGTCATAAATAGCCAACCATATAAATTCTGCCCTGTGTACAAGAAATAGTGAAGGTAGTTCCTTTGTATATGTCTTCACATATACACACAAACACAAAAATCAGTTTTCTGTAACATATTAACTAACTGCAACCTGTTGTTCATCTAGCTGTTGTCCATTTATAGAAACAATAACGAAAGATAAGGCAACAATTTTAAGAGTAAGATATGGGCTAGCTACCACCAATTTAAAACAGAGAAAATGGCCCAGTAATGAATATGTATAATATAATAGTTCAGAGTAACCTCTCATAATGTATGTGTCATTTGTTCCTCAAATGAGGCAAAAAGCTGTGGTTCAGACCACAGTACATTTTCCCTTTGGCTCTATTTTTAAGGCATTATGTTTCCCACATTTATGGTTATTCAGTCCAGTCACAGAGGGGGGCATATATATATTTGATACTTTCAACTGTTATATTATGAGTGCTCTAGAAATAGGTTTGTTTATCAGGCTTAATACACATTCTAGCAAATGCTAAACACTCATCAGCCTATCTAATCTCTAAATATTCTCTCCTTGTGCCTCATTTATTTTATATACTCATTATAAGTAAAACTTGGTTTAACAGATAAATACACACGGTGCTTAAATCATCAGTGTATTTTTTTTAACATTTCTAAAATCAGGGAGAAATATATAGCAAGTCGCATTTGAAAATGCTTACCTGATTCTGTGGCAGAAGCAAGTAATTACTTGTGTTTTATTCAGATATACTCATATTCCCAAACCTATAAATCTCCAATTAACAGCTACCACATTTCATTTATAGACAGTAATCTAGAAATAAAATTTGCTGTTCATTTTCTGAAAATCAAATTTGCTTTACTATTGCTTCTTACATAAGGTTATCAAGATAGGTGAACTGCATGGATAGCAGTGTAAGGTTTTTCAATTCTCAAATTATTTGGGGATTAAATCTAATGTGAGTTCTCGAAGTTTCATTTCCTGTAATTTAAATTCTTATAATTTCAAAGGCACTTAAAATTGTAAAACAACATGTTCTTTCAAGATAAGGAAAAGAGACTCTTCTCAATTAGGGCTGAAATATTCCTAAAAACAAGACCAGTGTCTGTAGTTACACTGTTAAAATAAATTTGATATATATGCAATATTTAATGCATTTTTAAATTAGTATATTTCTCTCCACTTTACATTTTGAAACAATCTCCTTTTATATCATTTATAATTCAATCATTTCTTAACATTATTTCTTCCTACTGGATACATTAGACAAAGTATTTGTCAAGGACCTAATTTCTCCTCACCTCAGTAGTGTTCTGTGTTGAAATACAGTACATTGTATTTTTTCACCCTTGATTGTTATTGCAATATGCTGACATAGGAAAATAAAACAACAGATTTGCACAAGGTTGTACAGATTTTACCAGAGCTGAGAATCTTGATTTCCTTCTACCTAAATGTAAGGACCCAAGTAATATATCTGAATAAAGAAGATGCCACTCCACTTGCTCATTGAGAATACAGGCCACTAAACCCCCCCATTGCCCTATGGAAGATTCTAATCATTTCAAGTCATTTTAGAAAAGAGTTAGGGTGATTATACTGCTATACTTATATATCTGAACTGCATGTCTAAAGTTTAATGAGATAAACCAAATCTCACATCCACTCCATTTCTCATCGGACAAAGAAGTTCTTCCAAAATTTTGGAATTTTTGAAGAAAAAATGAGGGACAAAAATATTGAGGGACACTGCAATTATCATGTAATGCACCTGACTTTTATTTCTCTTGTCCCATTACGTAAATTATTTCCAATATTTGTTTACGATTGTCAGATTTTTTTTCTTCAGCTTTACATTATCCAAGAGAAAGAATAGAATGTTTAATATATGAGGTGTGGGGACTGTATGTTGACTGGCCTTCACATTATTACTATTATTCGTTGTATTATGACCCTTACTCAGTGCTTATTAAAGGACCAAGGGACCCTGGAGTAGTTTATTAAAGATATGCTATTCCCCTTCACCCTTACCACCCAGTGAGATGCATCCACCTGTAAATCAGAACACACAGAAAATGTAAAGTAGCACCTCTAGAGCTTAACAAAGTATAATGTATGCTACCAAAATGAAATCTAATTGGGTATTTTTCATTTCAATGAAAGGATATCAGCAACAAAGTATTCTTCAGGCCTGGGCAGGACACAACTTTTTGACACTAACCTATTCAACAGTTTTGAAAGTATAAGTTGTTGACCAAATTCCCAACCAAAGACAATTTACTCAAATTCTGAAATATTTTCCTACAGTTAAGAAGGAACAACAGAAACTGTGAGCAACATAATCCTGACCACCAAAGCGAGCTGACTCACCTGGGGGAGCCTTTGTGTCTCCAGTGACTGGTAGGGAGTACAGGACAAAAAATCTCATCACATGGAGTGCATCCCTCTAAGAGTTTCCGAAGTTCTACTTTCTCTTCAATTTGCAGCTAAGTGAAGCTTATTGTCAAAGATACCCACTCATTTTACATAGTGGAGTCATCTCACAAACCTTTTGTAGACCTGAATATGTTACGATAAAATTAAGACGTTCAGTTAATAAAGGGGTAAGGCAGGGGTGGAGTATGAACATCTAGGACAAGGAAGGAATGTCCAAATTCATTTATAAAGCAATAGTCAAGCTATCCAGTCTACATGACTGATATTTGCCTTTCTTCCTGTGAAGTCACAGAATCACAGAATCACAGAATGGTTAAGGTTGGAAGGGACCTCTAAAGATCACCTAGTCCAAATACCCTGCTCAAGCAGGGACACCTAGAGCATGTGGCACAGGGTGGTATCCAGGCGGGTTTGGAAGACCTCCAGAGAAGGAGACTCCACAACCTCCCTGGGAAGACTGTTCGAGGGCTCTGGCACCCTCACAGGAAAGAAGTTCCTCCTCACCTGGAGATGGAACCTCCTGTGTTTCAGCTTGCACCCATTACCCCTTGTCCTATCACTGGCCACCACTGAGAAAAGCTTGGCCCCCTCTTCCCTACAATCTCCCTTCATGTATTGATACATGTTAATAAGATCACCTCACAGCTCCAGCTACAGCTGCGGCTGTAGAAGCAGACATTATTATAAGTTTTTAAGCTTAAAGGGATCTAAAGAAAGGGATATTTTGGTACTAGAGGCATATAAATAATTTGAAATTCCATATAATTGCTGACAATTATGTTAATTAGAGCTTTCCCCACTTTATTATTATAGCCCCTTTCATACAGCTATTTCTCCAACTTGACAGCCATGGGTTTTTTTTCTTCAGATTTCTCCACATTACTGATTAGCTTTCTCAACCACTTTCACTTCTGTTACAAATAACCTTTCCGCACCAAAATAACGCTTTCTAAACAAATGGTAAAAACCAGAATGTGACATAAAATTCACTTTTAAGACCATTTCTAAGTATTTCATTCCTCCCAGTAAAATATATGACAATACTACATAGAGATCTGTGCCTGTTAAATCACAAGTGTCCCATATCCTGTCTAGGATGTGGCTGATGGAAATACGCACAGCGAGTAAGACATATCCAGAGCACATCAGACTTACAGTGTGTGTATCAGCCACTGACCTATCTCGCAATCAGTCATCTCGCAGGAAGTTTCCATATATTCTAGAAAACTGCTGCAAGTCCTCCAATTTCATCCAGACAAGATTTCTTGACAGAAAATAATTTTAATTTTAGCTGATCACTTGGATAAAGGCTTACTCAAAGTTGCTTCTGAAAACTGACTCTTTAAAAATGTAAAAGTGAAAGCACACAGGCATATGAATCACAAAAGTTTGCAAGTCTGCTGCAAAAAGACATTTCCACTCATCCTAGGTTATCCAGCTGGGCCAGAATACTTGCACTGTTCTTTGTTTTTATTCCTTCCTTTCCTCTTACTCCCTACTGCCTTTTGACACTCTAAAACACAGCCAGAATGCAGATGTGGCAACAAGACATTTTTTTGCTCGTCTGCAAACTGCTTATCTGCTTAATATGTAAATTGCTTATTTTCAGTTAATTAAAATCTTCAAATTCCTAAGAAACCCTTTACTATGATTTTCATGTGTAAGACAAAATGAGACCTCCCTACATGCTACACAAATTTATACATAGTGTACATCAGTAGGATGACTTCAGCTTAAAAAAGCCTGTTACTCAGCATCAAAACTTGTCTTGGCTCCAAAAAACAATATACAAGGTAAGAAAAAAAAATAATCACATATGCACAAGTGAACAAGATAAAACATTTAACGGGAAAAAAAACCATTAATCAGACACTAAACAACTGGTCAGTGAGAAGTTGGCCTTACTGGAAAGCTATTGAAAAGGCAACTTTTATAATGGGGAAAAATCTTCCCCAAAACTCAAACAGGAAAGACCGATGAGATGCTATTACAGATTGGAGCAAATGTCCTCTAGCTGCTAAGAACCGAAAGTCCCAAGACACCATAAAAGTCAGCACAGATTGTGCTGGATCATGTTACCTGCAAGGATAAACTGGCAGACTGCACTACAAACAGGTCTACTTTTTTGCCTTCAGAAAACAACAGTTGAACTAGTTTATGTTATTGCTTCACTTTTGGAATGTAGTTTCCATGTAGCTTTATTATTATTAGCTTATGTCTTTCCCAGTGCCACAAAACTAGTGTAACCACTGAGCACTAGGAGTGATGATCCTTAGTAGGTTGGATGATAGTAATAACCAAGATCAGATTTTTTTTTCCCCCTCAGGGAAAGGAAATGCAGATCTGAGTAACATAGATGGAAAAAGTATGCCAAAATGCTGAGCACGCAATAGAAGAAGCCAGCACTTCAAATTGACGTGAGGATTAAAAATAACATAGATGAAAAGAAATGAGAGGAAACAGTCTGTTAGGAACAGGTCATTTTAAGTAGCCCCTTCACCGACACGGACTGCAGCAGGGATAACAGGATTATCCCGAGGCCTTGCTGTACGACTTCTTACACTGTATTCCCATGTGAATACCTGCCTTTCACAGAAATTTTCCAAACCTATGTAGTAAAGAAAGCTTTAATGGCAAATTACATTGAGGACCACCTGATCATTCTTATATACAAGCTGTGTGGGTTATGTCTTTATGAATTTTTCATAACCACAAAACAGCTTGTGAATGTCACACTTCACCATCACACTCCTGAGCTTAAGTTTTAAATAGACTTTTTTTTTTTTTTTAAACTGCAGGATATTAAACTTCAATATAAAACTGTCCTCAAGGGAAAAATATTATGTTCACAGCTCCATTGTAAATTATTTAAAACCAAAAAGGATCTCTTTTGATATATGCCTCAGAAGAAACTCAAAGCTAGAAAAATTGGACAGTAACGGGTAGGCCCAGAGGCTTCAGACCAGATTGCACAAAATGAATCTATTTATTTATATATTTTAAACAAAAACTTGTCTCCCTTGGCACAAAGGCAAAGCTTTCCTTACAGAACTATATGTAAGTTTCACAATAATTCATTCTTTTTCTTTTGGTTTTCTTTCAGTTCCTACGTGCAATAATCGGTCGATTTGACCTTTTTTCTCCCCTTTCTCTTTAAACATTGCAATTTGGACTGTTCTGAAGGGCAGTGCTCAAAGGATACAGAGATGTACAAGACTCTAAACCGAATATTAAACAGAGGTATCCTAATGTCCAGTCCCCCTCCTGTCACTTATGTCTTTCAATCTCTTCAGGATACAGCCATAAATTAAGAGCAACGTGAGAAGGAGTTTCCATAGAGCTCCTTCTCAAAGGACACACCAAGATTTTAAAGCTGTTTTCTTGTGCTCCAGACTATTAAAGCATAAGAGCTCGACCAACTACTACTTTTTATCATTTAAACATTACTCTGGAAATAAAATATATATGCACACAGGAATATAAATATATACACACACACACACACACATCTATATCTCCTTGTCCTTGAAAAGAAAAATCAGCTCTCTACACTAATCTTTGGAATTACTTTACATTCACAAAAAGCCCACTAGAAAGGGACACAGTTACCCTTTAAGTAATGGATTCATAAATATAGAAAAGGTTTCTTACACCAGAACAGACTGGTAAGCAGGGCACACAAAGTGCTAAGGCAGAAACAAAAGATGTTGTACTTTGGGACGAACTCCTGGCTATGGCTAATTCGCAGTTGCTCCATTAACAAGCAAGTCGTGTTTCTGCTTTGCAGTTAGATCTCTTATGCAACGGATTCACAAAGTGTGAAGAGAATCAATTCATGCATATTGATGCATTTCTTTTTAGATGAAAGTTGCACATAATACAACTGAAAATTAAAGTTAGAAAGGGAGACAAAAGGCATTAGCGCAAAAATTAGTGCAAAAAAAAAGAGCAGCAACACCCTGCTTAGCTAATTCATTTTCACCCCAGGGTGTATTTTACATTTATGTGAGTAGGTAGTGTTTCACTACATTTAGATTTAAATAAGTAACTGAAGGGTAGTGTGCATAACCTGGCATGACATTTGAATTAGCTGATCATTGCCATGGATCTTAAGCCAATCAAAAAATAAACACTGCTGTGTACCATCAGGTAACTAAATCTTCACCAGATGTCCAGGTTATAAAATATGCAAACTTCTATTTACGTACTGTGCAACAGTATTATTTTAGTACATAAAATGTGTACCTCACCATAAAACTTTATCTTAAACTCGAGAACAATAAATAAGGCCACATGCCCAGAAAGTAGGAATCTCAAATAGATTCAAAACATCATCTGAAACAAGTATATTTTTGGTGGAGAGGGCTTTGTTTTTGAGTTCTCCTTCCCCCACTTCCTCCTCAGCCAGTTTATTCTACTCTTTATTCTTTTATAGGAGAAAACCAAGTTTATTTAGTAGGCAAAAGATTTTCATGCTGATAACCAATAAAGATGTATATCTGTGCACAAACATATATGAAGTTTAATTCTAACACCAGAGAAGCTGACAGGTGCCCTCTGACAAATTCAGCTTTTGAAAGACTAGATTTCAAGCCAGAGCTGTCTGCTCAACAAGCAGCCACTATTAGTCACGCACCAGGCCTGGAGCAGAGCTTAAAAGCAGCTGTGCTGGTCAAGCTGCCTCCGCCAACGGCAGCCAACAGGGCACGCATGGCTAGGCCTAGGCCCAGGCCCAGGTCATCCCATCCAGGGGAAGAGCATCCGAACAGCAAGCCCAATACATTAAAAGAGCATATGTTGGTCCTGCTGAAAGTTTTATTCAGTAATAACATTCAATTTCAAAAAGTTTTGAACTCATTCATAGACGTTTTATTTCTTCTTACAACAAGAAGACATGAAAACCAAATACGATGTTACTGTATTACACAATGACTATTGAACTATCAGGTAAAATGACTTTAAACATTAAAGGTTTTTCCTTCTTTTGAAAGGATAACGTGCTCACTCCTCTGTGCTCTGGCACTAATGAATGACACTGAATGCTGCAGGGTTGTGGAGAGGTGCAACATCAGCTGCAGAAGTTTATTTCATGTTCAAGAGCAAACAATTTATTTCCTGAGTGGCAGTGTGAGGGCACGAACGCTGAGCCCCAGCTCTCCCAGACTTCTCCATGTGCCCTCTCTCCCCTCAAAGAGCAGAGCTCTCACTCACTGACATGAGAAGCTTCAGAAAACACAAAGTGGACGATGTATTCCTAGGTGATACTCACACATGGAAGCTGCTAACTGCCAGGCAGCCAGCAAGCATCTGAGCCTAATCTGAACAGAACCTAGTGCCCTAGGCCTAGACCATCTAAAGATGGTCCTTCAGGAGCCATCTTGAGTCTAGAAGGAAGCCACTTGCAGTTCCCACACCTCTAGTAATGAAGTGTGGAAAGTGAAGATTGCAGGTTGTGTTCATCTATCAACACATCTTTGAGTATAGAAAGCACAGCCAGACCAGAAGCAAATGGTCTATCTGTAGCCACTACGATCCAGCACAACATCCTCAGCAGAGTATTTGCAGAAACTGAAACACCAGTTTGGATTGGTATTATCCACACCAGGGGCACTTCTCCAGAGACTCAAGGTACAGTTCAATCCGGGTGGAAAGGAAAAGAGAAAGCAGCAAGCGTACCTGCTACCCAACATCAGCACTCAAACAAAATGAAGCTAAAATCCCTCAGTCAATCCGTGTGTTATTCAAAACAAGAGAATGGTGAATTGCCACCACCAACTGCACGGACAGACACTCAAGGACACGTCCTTGAGGCACCATGTCCAACACAGAGGAAATGCCGAGCTGGCTCCATGACTTCCACGTAGACGCCTGAGTGTAGGGCCAGGCCATGGGGATCTGCGTGACCCACGACCAGCACGGAGGCCACCACTGCGCTTTGCTGAAGCTACTTCCTTTCCCTTCCATTGACACAGGCACCATCACTATGCCGTGAATTATTTTCCCTTGGGAGCCTTTACGATCACTGTTATGAGCAAGAGTAAGAAATGACTCATGCTGCCTTGCAGCAGCAAGAAAGAAGCCACTTCACAGACCAGAGCTCTGTAAACCAGGCAGAACTACAAGAAGTTAAAAAAAAAAAAAAAAAAAAAAAA
>JAVCKT010002348.1:0-23870 GCA_032273925.1 Rhynchotus rufescens
CATCCTATTTGCAGTAAAATCAAGGATGGGGTATGTGAATGAAGAGGAATGACTAAGCAACCCTTTGCCTGGTTTTGCTTTCCAGCATGGACATCTAAGACAAGTCTCTTCTGAAGTGGTGGGGAAGAGTTGGTCAACTTTCTGTGCAACCCAGGGAAAGCGCTGGTAGTTCAGGAGCAGTCCTGGCCTTCTATACATATATAGCTTTCCTGTAGAAGGAGAGAAAGATGAGTGGGTTCCTGCAAAACATTAACTTTATCCTTTTGTGTACACTTCTTTCTCTAATATTGCTCAAACTGCTCGTCCTTATTGAAACCAGACAGGATCAGAGGGAAAATGTGTTGTATCCGGGGCATCTAGATACATCTGAATAATTCCTGGCTCCACGGATGAGGGTGCCGGGATGGACAGGCACTTGGCAGCATATTGCAGTTCTGTCTTTGGAAGCCCAGGACCAGTCTTCCCTCTGGGCGCTTGACTGATTTGCTTTAGCTCTTAGACTTTCCTCAAAGCAAGTTTTTCAACATGCACTTCATCCTTTTAAAGTAATTGGGTGGGATTTGAATTGGCAGCATGCTAAGCTTTGTAAGTCATTTGGTGGCCCAGCTGCTTTTGTTCTGTTAGCCTGGATACAACCCCACCAGCAGAACATAAATTGGTTCCTGTTTGTGCTGCAGGAACAGGAGGTTTCCTGTAGGTCATGATAAGTCCTGGAACTGGTGGCTGAGCTGAGTCCAAGTGCCAAGTTGGGGGGCATTTGAGTAGGTACTTCTGGCCTCTCCTGTTCTGTTTCTGAAGTTTTCCCACCCTGTTGCCACCAGAAAATCCATCCCTCACCAAGCACGGGTATCCCAATTCTAGTAACCACGTAACTGTCCTAACACGACCCAATGGGAGCTATTCCAAGGACATCCCCTCCCTGGGGAGGTCTCTGTGTTGTGCCCCCTGCCCTGGCACTTGCAGCAAGGAGCAGTCGTGACATGAGTGTCTGCAGCACGTGGAGCTCCTGTCCTGTCCCGCTCCTCCTGCTTGCATTCCACAAGGAGGAGATGAGTGGAGGATAGTGCCAGGGGATTCTTTACGATCATCCTAAAAAGAGGTGGCACAAAAGAGTTCAGATTTGGCACTTTTTGTCCTTCTTACAGATGCCCACTTTGCAGTGGGAGAGCTGTGTGCTGGAGTGTCCTTGAAGTGGCACAAGGGCAGCAACAGGTGAAGCCTGAGTGGAAATCCACTGCAAAACTGGAAAATAAAAGGGTAGCATGAAGCTAAAATATAGTTATGAGCTGAAACTGCCTCCTTCATGTATCTCCCCATTGTCCTGTGATTATTTTTTTAATGCTTATTTGTCAATTTTTTTTTTTTAAGTTTTCAGGCCAATAATATTTAGAAAGTGCATGAGTGAGGGGGTACAGTCCTGTGTACAGTGGCAGAAGGACACTGTACTTTTAACAGTCCTGAACTTCTCTGGTAGTTTATGTTGTCATACTGAAGCAGTGAAATGCCAGCTGCAGAAAAATGAAGGTGCATTTTGAGGTATTCATCTCTATAGCGTTATGGTCCAGGGATTAGAGAGAATTGTGAAATATAAGAGTACATTTTCCGATGAGAATAACCAGGTGTTTGAAACATTTGCTTTTTGAGGTGATTTGCAGGAGGAAACAAAAAAAATAGCAGGGAAAATTATGAAAAGCCGTGCAGTTGTTGACTCTAGTGCCATGGTTGGAATCTTATTTCTTGTTTAATTAGCAAAGCAAAACATTCAAAGGTAGCATTTTATATAAAGTCCTCAGAGATGCAACTCTCTGTCTTGCACAGTGCTGTAGAGGAGGCTGTAAATCAGTCAACACCTCTTACTTCCACATGTTCTCTGTTTTTGGTGTGAGTAGAGGAGTGTAGTAGAGAGCACGTTAGTTACTCCTACCAGCTTGACCCATTCTCATTCCTGATGCTCCTTTTAGGAATGCTTTCTCCTCCAAAGAGCCAAACATGATTTGTCACCCTGAGAAGGATGATGCATTAAGAAAGTGGAATGTGGAAATATTTTAGGAAAAGGAATAGTATGTGCCCCTTATAAATGGCTGTAGAGCTGCTGAGGATAAAACAATAGAACTTGATTCATTGGGATGATCTTCAAAAATTCTAAGGTGAAGTAACCCGAGAGGAATTGGTTTTATAGCCATGTATATCACAGATGACAGTCTGTTTTTGCTCACCATTGAGCATCTTCAAACAAAAACTTTTTGGAAGCTTCAGCGAGAAAAGTATATTGCAATTGCACAGCAGCTAATAAATGTATCATTTCTTGTCAGAAGTGTATTTGGCAAACTTGTAAAGACTTCTTTTTTTTTCTTTCTTGCATGACTGTTCTTATTGAAGGCTTCATTTGCAACTAAGCCAATAGTGCCAAACTTTTTAACGTCATAATATTTGCAATTCAGAAAGTGGAGAGAACACTGCAGGTTAAAAGGCGATATGGGGAGATATTTTGCTCATGTTGCTATGGGGGAAGTCTGATGCTAATTTTATTTGCAGAAATTTCACAGTTTTGCAGTGCTGGCTGGCAGGCCTCCCGGTTTACCAATGATTCCAAAGTAGAGTCGTTGTGAGTAGAAACCTTTGTACGAATATGAACTTCAAGGGTAACAAGATCTGAGTTGCAAGGTACTGCAAGCAAAACAGCAATGCAGTATTGTACAAGTTTTCATAACAGCAGGTCAAGAACTTCTTGACATTCTTCTTTACATCTGAGCTTTTATAAAAACAGGCTGCTCTTGAGATCCTAATGCACACATAAATCTTAAGTATATAAACAAATCAGTAGTCGCTGATTAATGTAGTTAGTGAATTCATTCATATGTCTGTTCAGAGTAAAACTTTTCCAAAGCTTTTCTCCAAATTTAAATTTACTGTTGCAGCCAGCCAACAATACAATATATTGAGCAAAATGTGCTGAGCACAACAGCACGTTTATTAAAAAAACAGTCATTAAGCTGTGAATAAATCATTGGTTCACATCAGCTTGTGCTAGTGATAGTACCCATTTAAAGAAAATGTACTATGTAATTCAAAGTGTTTCAGAACTAATGATAATAATTACATTCTTAATCACCAGGAGGCAATGTTTCTTTCCCTTGCAGCCAGGGAAACCCTAGCAATACGGGATTTATACTTCTGCAGATGTAAGCCTCTAATTTCTCCATAGCAAATGTACAGGACATGTCATTGTATGAGATTACTCTACCGGGCTGTGTGGGGAAAGCCAGAGAAAGACTACAAATTTTACTGTGTTTTAGGAAGAGAATGGGATTAACTTTCATTTCTGTTCTGTGGCAAACTGCAATGTCCACGTTTCTTTTTTGTGGTTCTGAACTGAAGCAAAAAGGCAAAATTTCCCAGTCTGAAAAACTTTGATTTCACCTCATGAAAACATTTTGTTACCACTGAAAACATGAAAACATGTAAAAGTAGATATAAAACAGAATGTTTGTGTGTATGTAAGTTGAAGCACACTTACTGTTACGGGAGGAGATCTGACACTGAACTTAGTTTCCTGTTAAATGGCCTTCAGCTTGAGTCACCTTGGGTGGTTCTGTAAATTCTGCATGCCTTACCTTAGACAAGAAGTGCATCTGTGTTGGGTGATGAGGTTGTCCTCAGGCTCAGGTGGCTTCTTGGACTAGTGGGATGGGTTTTGACCCATGGGAGCCTCCTACCATGCATGGTTCTCACTCGGGAAGCACAGTTGTGGATTTCTGTGGAGATCTCTGAGCTACCGGGGCAGTTCAGTGCTTAAATAAAGCAGGTGCATCTTGCAGGAGCATGGCAGAGATGGGTCAGTTTTGCAAGCGTGTATTTTCCATGAAAACATCTTGTTTTCTGGCCGCTGCTCAAGCCTTAACTCCCAAAGCACCACGTTGTGCCGGGCACGGTATCTACCACCGTGCCTAGGATTAACTGCTGCTTTCTTTCATTTTCTCTTCCAGCTAGGTTTAAATAACCTGTTAACCTTTGTGCATCAACAGTCTCGTTAGATTTGGTGTTTATATGTTCACTTTAGTGGTGTTTAAAAATGAGCTCACTCCTATTTACACAGTTGCCGTGTTGCAGTGCTGCTGTGGGTGAGGTGTCAGGGAGGAGCCCTCCCTTAGGACACCTCGCCCGCCTTGCCTTGAGCTTCTCTGTGCTCCTGGCACTGCTGCTGTCAGCAGTGGGTTTGGGGCCAGATGACCCCCTGGTCTGCTCTGATGGGACTGTTGTCATATTGAGGCCGTTTATGAACCCTTTAGTCTCTGTAAGGTGTGAGGAAACGTTACCTCAACAGGCCTCAGTGGAGTAACTCAATGTGGTAACTACAGCTCTTATTTACTTGGCTTCTTGAACACTTTTTGCATCCAAGGGCACTCAGAAAGTCTTAGAAATTGTTTATGTAAAAAGCTCAAAGCACAGAAGATTGAAACAAAAGAAAAACAAGCAAAATGCAAGTATTCTGCTGTTTGTCCAAGATAGCTTATATTGTGTCACTTTGCCCTGGGGCTCCAGGTCATTTCTGCAATAGCCTGTTATTCATTATATTGGAAACTTTTACTTGAATTCATCCACTCATCCACAAATATGTTCCCAACCAGGAGAACTATATGTTCCCTCCCTTTTAAAGGGAGGGGGAACATATAGTTATTTTGTGAGCAAGTCTGATGTTTGATGTGTTCCCATTTTCCTGAAACTTGAAAGCAGGACAGTTCATGCCTTGGGATGAGGTGGAATTAGAAAAACAGCAAAGTGTTAGAAACAAGAGCTTGATTTGTGATGCTGCCCAAGGATACTCCACCTTGTTCTTCCAAACAACTTTTTAGAGCAATGCTCCTGATCTTATTACCACAGAAACAGTGAGAGCATTCGTACTTGCTTCTGTGCCCAGGATCAGGCTTCCAACCTTGCAAATAATGTCCCACTTACCAAAGGAAAAAAAAAATGCAAGGAGTTGAAACTTGTTAGTGCTGAAAAAGGAAGCACCAAGCTGAAGTTGGTGATTTGGAGTACAAAGTATTAGGTATGTCACAATACTTTGACCTTTTCTAAAAAATGGAAGAAAGAACCAAAGGGTGGGATGGAAAAGGGAAAAGAACAGCAAGAAAACAAAGGAATCTCTGGACTGTGGGATATAGATTTATAGATCTTGTAATAGGACTGTTTGCCGTCTCAGCATGGATACAATTTGCAGTTTTCTGCATCCTTTCAGTGTCTCAGCAGTCTCATGTGAAGATAATGTGTTTGGTTGGGTTTTGTTTTTATTTCCAGATGAAATTGTGTGGTGTCCTCACATTAAGGACTCTGGCTGTTTATCTCTGGCAAACAAGTGTAGATAGGTAATCATTTGGAAGATATCATATGCCAGAATCAAAATCTGTGTAACTATCTAAATGATTGCATGCCCCATGACCTACAGAACAGATGATGTTTGTGGCTTTTAATCTGGACTTTATCCAAGATCTAGTTTTGTTTTAGATGTCATGTGGGTGAAGAAATATATTTTCCATGATGTCATTCTGGTTTTCAGAATACCATTCCCATTTCCAGATAGTTTCCAATCTCCAGGGTGTTTGTAAATTGTGAATACCATTTTGACATGAATTAGGGACTGGTAGATCTCTTTGATGCTTTTGTCAGGGATGTTAATCATAATAATAAACATATCATTTTTTAAGCTCTTAAATTTGTTTCCCCTCAATATTTGCGTGAGTCTTACAGCAGTTACAAATATTGATATAAATGTAAGACACAAATTAATGGAAAGAATCCTATAAATAATCAAAAGTCTTTCATGTGCACTGAAGTGCATTTCTTTCCCTGTCCTTGAAATAACATCAGCAGACCCATTACCATCCAAGTGTATTTCCACTTTTCAGATGATAGCTGCTCTTCATGGTACAGAGAAGCAGCAGCTTTGTGGTCCTTTGCAGTGAAATCCTTAACACAGATAACCCATACCTCGTTTTGGGGGCCTTACGGTGAGTGTGTGGTGCCCCAATCACTCAGACATCACCAGCTCTACCACCACGTAGCCTCAGCAGGACTTGTTCCATAGAGGCTCATTCCATAGAGGAGGCTGTGGAACTGCATGTCCTCCAATGAGCATCCTCCCTTTTAATCTTTCAAATAGCTTTTTTTCTTTTTTTTCTTTCTTTTGTATTGTGAAGAAGAATAGAAAGAGTAGATCTTTATTGAAGAAACTTCAGTATTGTAAAAACTTCAGCTTTATCAAGAAAATAAAAAGATTCGAGATTACAGTGTAATATTTTGATTCTGCTCTGTTCATTCAGAAATTTCTGCTTGGTTGATTGATTCATTGGGAGTTGCATTTTCTGAAGTACTGATGAGTAAATTGTGTTAGCAGGAGCCAAACATTCTTGTTTAGAACAAAAGGTTGTTTGTTCAACCTATGTTCTGGAGTGTGCCAAGCAACTAGAAAGCTTGTAAGGAAAGAGCTGTGAGACTCAAGATGCATCACTTTGCCAGTCCTCCCATTTTCATGTTTTTTAAATGACTGAAGCTTCCTCTTTCACTTTGATAGGATAACACAGATCCAGATCCAAAAAACAGTCTGCCTCCAGTGGCCTGATAAATTGCTCTTAATTTTCTGGAATAGGTTAATTTCATTTAGGTAAGGGAGGACAGAAAGAACAAGCTTTTGGGGGCGTTGTTGAATTGGAAGATTAAGTCAATATCAAATCCATTAGTGAACTGATTTATCTGTATTGGTTAGCCCCATTTCAGGCTCTTTTGTCTTGCTTGTTTTCTTGAGTGGCAATTTAGGTAACCCATAATCTCTGTGCTCTGTTGCAGCACTATATGGTGGTTGCTCCACTTAAAACTAGATATATTGCCCTCTTAGCATTTTGTAAGCAGAGCTGGTTTAGTTTTAGTATTGTTATGGCAACTGTTCCTTCTTCTGCAAAGGGCCTGTTTCCTTGAAAACTGATGGGATTGCATTTCTAGGAATATAAAACTGGGAATATAAAATCAGAATCTTTGCTACTGCACAGCTTTCCTGGAACAGAGAAGCTGCCTCTATTAATTCTGCAGGTAGGTGAATATGTCTGTTATTACTGAGTACCAGCTTTGAGCCTCCTGTTTAGGAGACCTGTTCCTGATTGCCCTGCTTGTAGCCGTCTCACAAGTCTTATTATTCCTCATTTTAGCATTCTACAGATTGGAGCCTTGTGGAGAGAGTCCCTAATAACCAGTTGAAGTCTAAGCACTAACTGAAACTTCTTGCCCCCAATGGCAAGAAGTTATTTTCACATTGTTTTCTTGTAAGCTGGTTCTCTGCTCCCTAAGCATGAGCTTTACTGAAACTCAGCCTGTAGCCTGGATTTTTGTAACATGCAAATTCCCTGGTGTCTAGGAAAAGATGAGCTCGCCATACACTTTTCTTTTTCCCCTCTCTTTCCCTTGAGTCAACCTCTCTTCAATGAAATGGGAATGAACTTATACAACAATTTTGTTTCTGCTGGTAAAGGAGGCAGCAGGTAATCAGACCCTTAATTTTTCTAGGAAAATGGGCTTAAAAAAGAATAAAGCAGCACTGACCTCAGGTATATGCATATGACAGAAGAGTGTGTTCACACCTATCATTTTTTAGTAGGTCCTTTTAATGTAAAATCCATCTTCATATGTTAAAAATATCTGTAATTGATATTTTAAATAACAGTGATGTAGCAGCAGCTTTGTCTGTCTGGGCCTTTTTGAGAAGATGGTTGGGTGAACAGTTCAACTGGTTCAGGAGGGTTTAACTCACGAGCCCAGAGCACCAGTTAGCTGGTGTCTGCTGTCTCCAAGGCAAGCATCCTTGCTCTTGGTATTTTCCCTGCCTCCTGAGGAAGAAGAAAATGGATCAGATGGCCTCTCCACATTCATTCAACCTGTTTTATGTGATTCTGTGATTACTGTAATTGACTTGCTGAAAGCTGACCTTGTTCTAAACGTTGCCATTATCCAAAAGCAGCCACACAATTCTGCAATCAGCATCTGCCTTCCAGGCATTTAGGCTGAGAAACCACTAGCATTTACCATAACCGTGCTGCACTGTGCTGTGTTTTCCATAATTACCAGTGCAGGAAGTGCTGAACAAACAAATAAGCAAGAAAAAAATAAGAAAATGGAGCAAACAGAAGAGTGTGCTCCTGTCAAAGAGCACATCCAGCTCTTCGTGCTGCTTTATCTACTCAGTATAGGACTTCTCCGCAGACCCTTCTGTTCATTAGGCGTCACTTCCACCGAGCAATGTCACTTTGCATCTGTGCACGTGTGCTGCCGTGCTCCCAGGGAGCAGGACCTTGCAGTGTGCCGTGCTGGGTGTCAGGAGACGTCGGGAGCACTTGGTCCTTTCAGTGAGGATTTACTGCTTTTGCTCTTTCACGTCCTTTTAGCATTTCTTTCCCGACTGTTCATTGCAGCAATGTAGCACCCTGTTGTACTGTCCCTGGTGCTTTTAGCTGCATCCACCTTAGTGAAAGATTTCTGACTCCAGGGAAAAATAATCAGGTTGTGCTGGATGCCAAAGCCTGGGCTAGGAGTTTCTCCTGATTCAGACTTCTGTTCTTTTGTAACCCCAACTAGTTCTGTCCTTGTTTTTCGGAGAAAGCAGTTCAAGTTACAGCACCTCTGGCAACAAAATGAACTCTGTCAAGCGTCGTGGGAAGAGTGTTGACTACTGAATTTACAGATGCGTTTTCTGCAGTCTCAGCATCTTTCTTCTAAGCCCCTCTTTCTTCAGAGGATTCAGAGCAGTGGTAAAAAGAGCTGTGCTTCCCTCTGTTTTCTGTCCTGCTTTTTTTTCCATTGCTGTTGTGCTTTATGGGCTCCCGTGGTTGCTCTGCACAGCGCTATTCACTATGAAGTGTTCAGTTCAGGAGAACTGCTTGAGAGCTAAAGGTGAGCACGTCGGGATATTTTAATTGCTATTTCTGCTCTGCCTTCCCCTGAATGACGTCCTTGTCCTCTCAAACAGAGCGAACATAAGGAAGGCCTATCTTCCGCTGGCAGAGTAGGAAGCTAAAACATGCAGAGGCAGTGGTTTGCTCAGGGCTGTGTAGTGATTAATTAGCAAAGTCCCTGCTCAAAAGCAGAATGAGTCTCTTGTATGGCTCCGTAGTCAATGCCCTGGCAGCGTTGCAATCTCAAGCTACGGGGTAATCTGGGTAGCAGACTACGCAGGGGTGAGATGGGCACCAGGTATCTCCAGTGCAGAGAATTCAGGAGCACTGATGCTCAGGGCAGGTATGACCGTGACCTGGCTGGGCAGCAGAAAACGTGCAGCCCCAGATTGCACCGTTGCTGGTGCTGAAGCCTCACGAGTGTCCTTTTATCACAATGAATACTTGCCTGCGTATAAGGAGCATTGTACAACCAAGTCCACGAGGGTGAAATTCAGTCTAGAAGGATTTATGGCTTTGGAGAGTTCCATTCAATACTGGATTAACATATTCATAGGGTTTTAGGAACTGCTTGGGTATTAACGGTTACCCTTTAATCTGAAATCTTTACAAGGTTCTAGTGTTACGTCTGCGCTAATGACTCAGGCTGTCTTTATAAGAGATTGAATTTTTTTACATGATGTTTTGAAACTAAATATGAAAGGGGGAAGTATAGCCCTTAATTTTAACAATTCCCATTTGGTATAGCAGCTGCTGTGTGTTCTGTCTTGTCTTCCTGCCTGCGTTTGCCACTTCAGCGGTGTGTTTTAGGCTGTCAGAGTCTTACAGAGTTCTAATGAAGTGCGACACTTTTTTTCTTTCCCCCACAGCTGCTGTTTGTCATTTGATATAAATCCGCCTTGTTACAGTTTTATTCCCCAACAAGTGATAGAAGGATGGGTAGTTTCAGAGGGCAGTGTTAGCCCCGGAGCTTCTCCTTCCTTGCCAGCACAGAAGAAGCCAATGCTCTGCTTTTAAAAGGTTTGCTGCGTAGCTGAGACGAGGAAAGTCTTCAGACTCCTGAGGGGGACCAGAGCAGCCTCCATCCCTCATTTGGCCCTTTGCTACAGCCTTGTGTTAAGGAGCAGTTCAACGGTGTGTCCTGCAGCTGCACTGGGTGCCGTGCAGGGGTGGCCCCACACCTGGAGCACCCATGGTCCTGCGTGTGGGTGCCTTGATCTGGAGTGCAGTGCTCCCTGCAGCTGAGTGCTGCCGTTCTACAGCCATCTGAACGGGAGGCTAGAAGCCCTGGTTCCTTCTAGCTCTGGGTTTACAAACCACTCCATGGATTCCTTAAAATACGTATATAGACTGGGCTGGCCTAGCGAAATCTGTTGAGGACAGCGGGTGAGGAAGCTCCTGGCAGGCTGAAGGTGACCGTCCTGCTCTCCGAGGTGTCTCCTGTGCCGCGCGGGTGGATGTGCCGCCCAGTGCTCCCTGTGCAGTCGCGTGCCGGCACGGGAGCGCTCACCTTGCCGCGCCGTGCTGCGCCCCGGGGAAGCAAGGAGCCTCTCCTGAGCACTGCTCAGCTTCTCATTAACGTGCAAAGCTCTCCTCGCTTTCCGGCAGCGTGCCAAGCCAATTTTCTGACAGCATTTCTGCAAAGCTCCTTGCAGGGTACATTAAGCTCTCCTTAGATCTCCCCTGTCTTGCCTGCGCTTCCTGCTGTTTGCTTTTGGGGCTCTTAGAGGAAGGAGGGGGTAAAACGCTGCAGGTTGGTTGTTGCCCGCCCTGTGCTGTAACTCCTGGTGGGCAGGGGAAGCTCCCCGAGAGCTTCTTTAGACACCTCAGGAATCTTGACCTTTTTCTTGTCTTCGGAGAGGGTGGGAGCTTTAAGTGTGTCCTCTAAAACTCCTCCTAATGTGAAGGCTGAGGTAGTCCCTGTGGATTCAGGCAGCAGCTCTTCCTCCCTGCTTGTTTGATCTGTCCTAAGTTTTAACCAGCAGACAGGGCGCTGCATTTGCAAGTAGATTGTTAATAATAACCAGACAAGGCAAGACCTTGCTGCGAATCAGTTAAAGGCTCAGTGTCCTTCACTGAAAAACACATTTTTCTGTGGTGATTTTTTTCTAATAGCTTGATCATTTCCATATACAAAAAGAGTTACAAAGAACAAAGGTTTGTCTGTCTCCCACCCCAAACCACCCATCATGCAAACAACTTGGAATGAGCGAGACGCATCCCTAGCGCTGCAGGGCCCGGCGGCCAAAACAAACTGCGTGTGGCGACTGGGTAGCATCGCTCTCCACGTTGGGTTTCCCTGGGCGCAGTGACGGGCTGTCACTCGCGTTCAGCCAACACGCAGCGTTACTGAAGCACAAGGAGGAGCAGACGCCAGCTCCCTGGCTATCAGCTAGGCTCATTCAGCAGGGCTCCCCAGAACAGTCAAATATTATTTTTATCACTAAAATCAGCTGTGAGTTCAGATCCGACTCCGTGCTCTGCATGCCAGCTGAGTGGGAATGGGCTGCTTGCACATAGCTGCTTTTCAGACCAAAAATGCAGTTTAACCAGCAGCCACAGCAAAAAGCCCTTATTAAGTCTATTAAACCAAAGTTCACAGAATTTATTCCCAAATACTAGCAGATGGCACATGATGGCAATACAGCTGTCGAGGAGCAGGGGAGAATGGATTCTGGTTTGTCAGTTCAGTGGAATCTGGTAATCACTCGGACTTCTATTTATACAAGGTCTTTCCTATTTCAGAGGTCTTTCCGAAACAGTTTATAGATAGTGGGCTTGGAGTTGTTTCTGTGCTCATGCACTCCGGTACGTACAGATAAGTGTAACAGCCTCAATCTGCCATCCCTAGATAGTTGGCCAGCAGGGTGCTTTGAAACAGGCAGTGTCCCAAAGTGTATGTGGGAAGGAACATCTTGGGTATTCATTGGCTTCCTGATTGCCCTAGGAGACCTCATAGAACCTTTTGCTCCTAAAAAGTGGAATAACTGCAGTTTTTGCCTAGAAGCACCTTCACTGTGTTCTGAAATGAGATGTCTCCGTGTTCCCTACCCGTGTGTTCTGAGGATGCTGAAGACTGATGACACCTCCTCGTTCCCGTGGCTTCATTACCCTCTGCATCGTTTTATGCAGCGCAGTCGCAATTTGAGAACAGCTGGCAGCCCAGCAGCGATGTCTGTTTAGCTACGTGACACTGCCCTTCATCCCACTCTGCATCCTGATGCAATAGTATTAGATATTTATGCTTTCTTCTCTCTCTTGTTCGTTCCTTTTCTTGAACATACTTCCTAAATCCACAAATACAATCTTTAGTCAGTACCTGTGGGTTAATAAACTAAATAACAGACTTTTTTTTTCTGTGATGTCCAGATCTCCAGGAAGGTTTCCCTGATTTTTTGCTTGTGCTCCCTTTTAGTTGTCACAGTGGGCAAGCACATGCTGGGCTCTCACCCTGCCACATCATATGTATTAGTGAGAACACTCAAAAGAGACAATAATTAACAGTCTCTTTTTTGTGTTCCTTGTTTTGTTGCCTGCACCATGTTCACAGTGCAAGTGCCCTGGAGGCCAAGAGCTTGCATGGGACAATGATCACAGCCCCTTAGAGAAGCGTCGTTATTAAGGATCTTTGGATGGGAAAATACTTTCTTCCCAGGAGTGATGCCTGTTGGATCAGGAGCCCTTCACGTTGCAGTGTTAGTACCACAAAATATGGCAGTATATGATCAACATGTCTGTGAATGCTTAGGGGTATCTTTATATTGTAGAAAGTGAGAACAAAACTGTTCTGAAAGTGCTTATTTATGAACTGCCACTTATCTTGTAGGACTGAGCAAGTATTTCCAGTGTGCAGAGTGGGGGATTAGTGAAACAGAAGCAAACTCGTGGCTAATGACAGCTAAAAACAAACATGAAGAGGAGGCTATCGGAGCTAATAAAGAGTCTTGTTGCATGCTGAATAAAGCTTTTATGACTTTATCTTTTAGGGCAAACAGTGCATTTTGTTTCTGTGTTGCAGTGAACATAAGCTTTGGAAGGTTAAATAGAGAGTATTTGGTTATGGTAAGTGGTCATCAGAGGCTTGTTTTACAGTTAGGGCCTGTTAAACTGTTTACTGAGCTTTATTATATACATTCCTCTTTGAAGCTGGTATCAGTTTCAATCCTAGTTTATCTCCTTCTGGACCAGAGCCTGTCTAGTTTTCCCTAAAACCCAAGAGAAACTCAATGTTTAAGAAGCTTTTTATTGTACTCCACAAATAAGAAAGTGTCACGTCAGCTCAGAGGAAGGGTAAACATTTGTGTGCAACACTGGGGCAGACTACAGGGCCTTCTGGCATGTAAAAAGATGCGAAGTTTCTTGGGTAAAGTGGTCAAGGCTGTATTAGGGTTGCACTTGCTATAGCTGATGCTTGTCTTTCTCCACCATTTGTGCTTCTCTGAGCAGAAATGAGTAGCTGGAGAATACAGCACTGTGAAATACAAACAAATTTATGCCAAGTGGAAGTTAAAAATGTGGGGAATGTTGGGAAGGCTAATGAGAAGTGATAGTCACATGTTTGCAAACAAAAGAAAGATGCATCTGAAAATAGTGCATAGAATTAGATAATTTTAACATTGAGATGATGCTCTGCTGATGTTACTTGCGGGCAGGACTCCTGTTTCATAGTGGATAAAATAAAAAAGATTTACTAGTGACATATGAAAGGCCATGAGTGGGAAACTGCTGTTTACTTTCTTAAAAACCACTAACTAGATATTTTTCCCATTCTTGTTTATCTGTGATATTCTGCGGAGCGAGAGCCTGATCTCATCCTCCAGCAAATCTAGGCAACAAGCCTTTTGCCTCAGGGAACTGACCTTCGTGTTCCCTCCTCCGGAATGCAAACACAAAGCTGACCACCTTCCCAAGTAAAATGAGAGTTGGGCTTGTTTCTATGAAATAATGTTGGATTAATCTTTCTGACCTTACTTGCAGGAACCTAACCCCCTGCCTCCGGGCTATGCCATCTAGCCGGTGGGGGAATCGAGATTGTAGGTTACAAGCACGGAGCAGAGGGCAACACTTTTGCTCTCCAAGTGAGAGGAGATATTATTAATTACTTTCTTAATAAAGCCATACCATTTTGTCCCTGCTGTAGCAACATACAGTGACATGGGGAATGATTAATACAGTAATCTGTTCCTGTACTGAATCCAAACTAAGGGCATTCTGGGAATATTAAATTTTTATATATTATTTTCCTATTATTTTACTTAATAAAATAGAGCAAGACATTACTCTAAATAGCTGATACTTTCTGGCTGGAGGCCTGGCTTTTGATCCCTTCTGGAGGATTATTTATGTATATTATCCAGGAACAATTTCCAAACCCCGAAGAGTTCATTTTGCCCCTCTCAGTGGTTGGCGATGCTGCTTGCTTCTGCAGGCAGCGCTTCTGAGCTCTGCAGCCCCGCCAGCCTTCGGAAACCACTGTAGAAAATCACTGGTTGCCAAGCTCATTGCAGGCTGCGATGCTTTTACTCCAAGCAGTGTAATTGACAGGTCCTGCTCCATAAAATGTGCTCTTTCCAATCCAGAAAGTCTTATATTATTTCATATCTGCAGACTCTCAAGTCTCTTCTTTTTAAAGCCTAAATGGGCAGCCTGCAACACATACTCTGCGGAGATAGCTGACAGCAGCTTATTAATCATATTCCCTGCCCAGGCCCAGACAGTGCAGGAGCGATTGACCTTTCATATAGCATTGGACATCCACTTCAATACTAAAGGATTAGGGAAACACGTGGAATAAGATAAGCAGAGCTGCATTGTGGCTCCTTCGCACAAGTGCTGCAGGATTCTGCTGAGGTGGTGCCTGTTCAGAGGGACAAGAAAGTTCTGCCTCGTGCACATGGCCCATAATGAACTGCTAAAGGCTTAACCGGCTCGTGATGGACAGCGCTTTTGTAAAGTGATGCTGTATGATATTGGAGAAAGTACTGTGTCCTGTGTAGTACTTAAAGGAATGAAGTTCCCTGTAGGACAGCAAACACTGTGGGGTATTTGGTCACTGCAGTGGTACTGGCTACGTCACATGGATTCACTCATAAAGCTCATAGCAACTTAGGAACATGGTTCAGGACTAGAGCTAAGTATAAGCTTCCAGTTAAGAATTTTTTAAGACGATTATGAAGGTTAATGATGCCTAGTTACTCTCCTTGGGTGTCACAAGCACAGCAAGGTCTTCTTTTCTAGGGTTTCCCACTCCCAGGGGAGGATAGAGCAAAGCTGGGAGCAGAGGCAGCCTGAGCAGGAGCTGTGAGTTGGAAGCTCTCTGTGCAGACCTACGCTAACCTCTCATGGTCTCTTCTCCTTTTTTGTAGGCAATATCTTTGTCGTCAGTTTGTCTGTTGCAGACCTTGTAGTTGCGGTGTATCCGTATCCTCTGATCTTGAGTGCCATTTTCCATAACGGATGGACAATGGGGAATGTTCACTGCCAGATTAGTGGGTTCCTGATGGGCTTAAGTGTCATCGGGTCCATTTTCAACATCACTGCAATCGCAATCAACCGCTACTGCTACATCTGCCACAGCCTGCGGTATGATAAGCTCTTCAACCTGAAGAACACCTGCTGCTATCTCTGCCTGACGTGGATACTGACGGTGGTGGCAATCGTGCCCAATTTCTTTGTTGGCTCCTTGCGTTATGACCCCCGGATTTACTCCTGCACCTTTGCCCAGACAGTGAGCACGTCTTACACCATCACAGTGGTGGTGGTTCACTTCATCGTCCCACTTTCCATCGTGACGTTTTGCTACTTACGGATCTGGATTTTGGTGATTCAAGTCAAACAGCGGGTGAGACAGGACTGCAAGCAGAAGCTCAGAGCAGCTGACATCCGGAATTTTTTAACTATGTTTGTGGTTTTCGTCCTTTTTGCTGTGTGCTGGGGACCGTTAAACTTTATTGGCCTCGCCGTTTCGATTAGTCCTTCAAAAGTACAGCCGCACATTCCAGAATGGCTTTTTGTCCTGAGCTATTTTATGGCCTATTTTAACAGCTGCCTCAATGCAGTGATCTATGGGCTTCTTAACCAGAATTTCCGAAAGGAGTACAAAAGGATACTGCTGACGCTCCGGACTCCAAGGCTGCTCTTCATTGATGTGTCAAAGGGTGGGACAGAGGGGGTGAAAAGCAAGCCATCTCCAGCCATAACAAACAATAACAACCAAGCGGAAATACCTTTATAACAGTGCTATTTATTGTGGGTTACACTTGTGTATATATATAATCCAAAGGGCCTTTCCATGTGTGCATTTCACAGCTGATGTTGCTGGGCCCCAGTCTGCCAACAACTTCTCATAGAAGGAAAAGAGTCTGCTACTTTTTTATACTCTGCTTATCGCCATGAATTTAAGGCTCTGAGAAGAGATATGCAGAATGGAAACCACTAACCTTTATCTTTTTTTGTTTTCCTCCTATGCCCTCTTTCACCATGTGCCTATTTGGTTTGGTTGCTTTCGCCAAAAAGCATGCCAATACCCTCTGAAAACAGAAGCATTCAGTATGCATGAAGAAATGCAGAAATGCTTGAAACACAAGCCACAAGAGCAGGCAGAATCACCACGGATTGCAGACAGCCCTTTCTGCCCTCTGTCTGAATTCTACTTGTTTAACAGTAACATAACCCAAACTATAGGGATTGAAGTGTAAACTGCATGACTTTGTACCTTTTCAGATAGGTTAGTAACAATATTAGCCAGCAGGCATATATGCGGGCATGATGACTTTCACTATGTGTCTTTGATTTTATTTTTATTTTTTTTTCCCTTTTTCTACTAAGGTTTAGTAGCTAGCCTGTACTAGACGTGAGGCAGGGAAGAGCCAAACCTAGTGAGTGTCCAATGCACTTGCTTTAATTGAATCTATACAGACATTAAGGAGCCTTGCACTCCTGCCTAGGCCAAGAATAAGAACACAACACATGCCATAATTGGATCACAGAAAGAGCCTTGGAGCCTGCCTCTCATTTAGGCAGCATCCCATAATGGCTGGCATTCATTGCAAACATCTTTCAGAAACCCTGGTACATGAACATCATAAAAAAAGCCAAACGTAGCAAAGGCCCATCTGTTAAATGCAGATGTAGGCTTTTAATGAATGATGAGAGGAAAACTAAATTCCAGTAGTATTTACACGTGCACACAACAGCATAAGAGGAAGGAAGCGTTTATTCCAAACATCTTTCCACTTCCATAGAGCATGAATTTGATGGAGGGAGAAAAAGGGAAGTGTTTTTTTTTTCCTTCCCATTTCACTCCTGTACAAAACTGCAGTTAATTCATGGAGTTGGGTGAGGAATACTATCTGAGCATATCCACACATTAGTTCCCAATTAAAGCTGGAACTTTGCTGTTGGTGTCATTGCAGACAGTATCCAGAAGCACGGCCAGGCCTGTGTTGATATTAGGAATGTAAGCACATGGGCAGAGATAATGCTGTCTCTGTTTTGGGGTGAAGGTGTGGCTTTTTGTGAAAATGCTTGGCCAGCATTGCAGAGTGCAGCCAGAGCCGTGCGACACGGGTCCCTTCTGCTGTATTCCAGGAGGAGAAGGAGGTGAGAGAAATTAAGCCCCTTATGGATCGGGCCCAGAAATACTGGGTGGCATCTTGCTTCAGGGAGGGTTACAGCTCACGTGCTGCCCCATGGCAGAGGTTACTGAGATGCACGTGGGCCTCTGTTTGCAGGGTGCCCTGGCACTTCATTACTGCACGTTTTCAAGTCGAACATCTCAGCCACTTCCAATTACTATTGTTTTGCAGCGTTCTGCAGCCAGCATCCCATAATAGGAATGAAACTGAGATCTGCTTTGGCCTTTTAATCTGCTTGAGCATGGCCAAATAAAGGTATCTTGACCCTCACAAATAACGTGGTCCGCTTCTCTTACAGCAAAACCAGTCTGGATGAATTCACACCATTCTGAGCAAACAAAAAACAATTTGAGTCAAACTTGGATATAAAAAGCACTAAGGAATCCATAACTGAAGGGTTTTTTTTCAGTAGTGCCAGGGAGGTGTCCGTATGTGCTGTGACTAGCGTTCAAATTAGTTTGCAATTAGCCACAATGCTTTTAAGTAGAATCACGTTAGAAAATAATTTTTGAGTGTCTAGCACCAAGCCAAATCAAATATGTTCCTAGAAGACAATCATGAAGACTCCTTAACAGATTTGCCAAATGTCTCCAGTTCCTCCTCGACGGAGGTTTCATCTCATGGATCCTGTCTTTTTAACTGAATGTTCAGTGAAGGTAGTTAGTGTGGTCTTTTTTTTTTTCCTCGTTAAGCTTGAATTTGCACTATTTCTTATCACACTCCAAAGTGACAGCCAGTCATCATTTGAACCAAGCCAAAGAGGTCCCAAACAAGCTAATTATGGAGAGCTCTGCTAGAGCCTGGTGGGAAGAGGAGCAGGAAGCTACGAGAGCAGGGTAGGGCATCCCCTTGGAGGGTCAGCGAGAGGCACTGCTGAACTCAACTATGCAACGTGATGAGGGATTTGCTCGCTTTTGGTCGCTGTTCTGACCTGACTGTGCCGAGAACTTGGCCAAGGACATGCTAGGTACCTGTGGCACCGGCATGAGGGCCCAACACAGCTACAGCAAACGTGTTGTAGAGCAGCCACTTCAGAGGCGCTTGGGGCAGCTTGGTGGAAGAGAGGCTGCTAAGAGCAAACACAGAGCTTGGATAATGGATTTAGCTGTCATGGTTGGAGTCTTCAGCAAAGTTCTGCTGGAGCTGAGATTCGCAATATGAAACATAAAAAGCAGGGAATTTGGCTGCAAACAGAAAACACTGTGCCATTTGTTAGCACTTTGATACTGATGGTGCTTAGGGTAGGATGATTTTATACTGAATTCTCTACTACTCCAAGTAATTCCTTGTTTTTATGTTAAGAAATGGTTAACAGGGTACAGAGAGTTTATTTTGTTAACATTTGTTTACAGAAAAAAAAGGGAAGTGTGTCTTAAACTGGGGATCCTGAGCAGAGTCTGTGTTTTTCCCCATGGGAATCCAGCTTTAATCTAAAATCAAGTTTTGAAGGACATCCCACAGCCTGACCTTCACTCTGCCAGTTTTACCAGTTGCAGATCTGACCTTAAGTCTTGGAAGTAGCATTCTCCTAGAAACTAGTTTTAAATCACTCTGGATTTAACCTGGTGGTGTTAAATACTGATTCTAGCCCCAAATTCTAAAATTGCCATATGGATATTAACTTACAGAGAAACTATGTTACCATAAATGAAGATGAATCTCTTGACATGAAGAAATACTTTTGGATAATGCTAATGAATGTTGTATAATATATTTAAGAAGAATGTAACCGGTATATTAATATATAAATCTATAAATCTATATTGCATATGCTGTTTCCAGTTTATCATTTGATGAAGAATTATTCAGTATACTTATCTACGGCTATGTTTTGTTCATAAAGAAGATTCATTCCCTTTATCTGCCAAAACTGTAATAAATCTGCAATTGGATTGCTTACTGTTTTTTTTTTTCCCTCTGAAATTATTTTTTTAAATAAATACATGAAATGTGAAAACGCAGCTTGGGTTCTGGTGAATACCACTAAGCAGGTAGAACTGACAGAACTGGGTAAAATAGAGATTGAATTCATGCTGCATAGGCACAGAAGCGCCCCGTGCACCTGGGATGTCACCTCAGATTTCTGTTTGTTTCTCAAATCCGCCTTTGTACGCACTGCAGCCTTGTTTGTCAGGGAAGACACTTTTTCCAGACTCCAACTGGTTTCTTTGCTGTGTTAAGGGCTGTTTTTGCCTTTTGTGTGTGGGTGTTTTTTAGCCACCAGCTCATGGGATGGTACCTGCATCGCGTTTTTACCAGTCATTTCTCACCCTCTCCTAACAGAGGTTCTTCGAAAGTACTGGTACGGCTGCTTTTTTATTTTAAAAGGGAGGAAGCATCAATTATGCTGCTTATAAGCAGCAATACTTCAAATTTTGGATTGTTACCAATTTGTGTTATATTCTTTAAATGAATTTTAAAAATACTTCTGGAAGTAAAACTAGGCTAGAGTTATTAAATCATCAGGAAGGTCTTAAAAGGGAGTTATGTCTAGTTAAGAACAGCATGAACAAGTCCTAAACTAGTAAATTACTTATCAGAAGTGCAGATCTTTCTGTCTGAAAGAAATCTGGCATCTAGTTTTTCACTTCTATTAAACTGTCCACCAAGAAATACTGTCTTTTATTTCATTAAAATGTCTTCCGCAATCATTTGAAATGCAGTAACTCCTCCATTTCCTCCTGGCATTAGTGGCACTATGGCATGGGTGAACTTTGAGGTTCTTGCTAGTCACTTTTGAAAGTAAAATGTTGTTATACTTCCTGGGAAGCAATGAAAAAATAGCTGTTGTCCTCTCTTCTCATGAAAGAAAAGCAGTGTTTCATTGCAGCATTAAGACAAACACGGGAAAACTACCACATGAAAACCAAGGAGTGCTTGCATCTTATTGGTATGTGGTTATCTTACTCTAACAGATGCAGCATATAACATCTTGCATTGCATTGCCTCAAGCCCACAACGAAGAACTGTGGACTTGTAAAATTCAAAAATGCTTTAGAATAAATACAGAAACACAACTGAGCCATTCAAAGCTCCTATGTGTAATTGTGTTTTGAGAGTTTGATTCCTATCTCTTCCTGGAAGATGTTGGACACAGAGAAAAGACACAATGAAGGTAAGTTTTTGGGCGAGGAAGCATGCTGTTGATTGGAAGGTTGTGCAAGTTTCTTCCAAGAGGCACCACACTTCTGTTTCATCTGCTGCTTCTATTGCACATCCTGCGATGCTCAGCGATGTGACATGCTGAAAACTGTCCTTACGATAGCTCCAGATGTGCAATTGTCCGAGAATCAGAGCAGTGATCTTGGAGAGTCTTGGCACTGACTTGTACCTGCTACTATAGTCACGTGGAATTGAGTGAATTGAACTGCCAGAAATAAGACAATGTCATTTATTTACTTACTTGCCATGAAGTATAGCAGCCGGGAGATAAAATACAGCTCTAAAGGACAGAGTCGCCATAAGTCAACAGCAAGGATAAAATCTCACTCATGATGACTATTTAGAAATCAATATTTGTTCTAATATATTTGCTTCGAAGCTTTTAATTTATAACATGAACTCAGTTGATAAAGAGCATCTGCACATGCATTTACAATTTTATCGGAAAAATGTAAATTACTGTGCCTAATGCAATATTTCTTACTATAAAAGCCCTGAGATCAGAAATGCGGAACTGGGGCTTGCACGAATCCTCTGATGATATGCAAATTGAGTTATTGGTTGTAAGAGCCATAAAATTTGAATCACTCATGAACTACATTTGTGAATGGAAGCTCCATAATATTGTTATCTGAATTTTCTTTCTGATATGCTTGTTTATAATATCTATTATTCATATGCTAGCAGTGGAGCACTGTACAGCAGAGATAGAATTTACAGTATGGGGTCAGTTTCCGAAGCCAAAAGAGTTGTTCTGAATCATTAATTGAAATATGTTTCTATGTGATTTCCCAAGCATGTTTTCCTGATAAGGTTTTTAACTCAAATAATAACTTCTAAGAGTCCAGGAAAACTTCAATGTCTTTTAGATTAGTGGCAAAGACTGCACAGTCACTGCTTTCTTAGATTGCCTCTGAAATAGGCTTTCCATATTTTCCATATGTAGAATATTTTATAGATATAACATGGAATGAATCTTGATGTCTTTCCTTCTACGTTGTGCTCCTTTGATGTGAACAAGGCTTCCAAATTTCCCTGGAAATGGGCTGCAAAAAAATTCTAAATTATAAACTGGTTGCTTGGCCTGGAGGTATGAATGTAGGATAAAGGATCTTCATTGCTTTCCAGTTCAGAGGGCACCGTGTTTCCTAGCTCCCTTTCTGTGCTCCCTGGTTCTTCTGGTGCCTCTCTTTGCACGGAAGCCACCTGATAGACCATGACGGATAGGGCTTGGTTCCAAGGCAGAGGATTAGGCAAGGCCCGAGGCCTCTTCGTGCGGCAGCCCGGCACCATGTCCCTGCCTGCACCGCCAGGCCTGGCTGGGACTGGCAATTCCTCTGGTTTGGCAAGAGGAAGTGAGTTGAAAAATGAGTCCAGGAGATCCACGGCCAACAGCACCACGTGGCCCTGTGGTCTAGGCTGGACCTGCCCGCTGTGAGGGCTCACATGGACTTTCGGTGGTCTCTGCAAGGGCCACCAAATCTGCTGGATTTGTTATCAAAATCGCTTGGAATCAGAGAGCTGCCTCAGAAGCAGCAAAGCTTGAGGGGATCAAAGTGGGGAGTTAACTTCTTCAAGGAAATTTGGAGACTTTCAGTAATCCAAAGCTAAATTTCAAGAAAATATTTCCCCTCTTCCAACCCACCAGTGAGTTAGTTGTAGATACAGTGAACAGGTCGTATCAGACCCTACTGAAAGGCATTGGGGTTCAACAGTGTCCTCAAGACAACTCCCCAAAGCAGTGCTGGGTAGAAAGGCAACAGAAGCACTTAGCACACAGCTGCCAAAGCTCGGAGTGGCCACTGATGGACTAATGGGCTTCACCTGGGGCAGGGTGGGGCCACTGGTCACCATAAGCTTAAATTTGCCAAGGGGAAGCACTGCTGCTTTCCAGCTGCAAGTGGAGGCTGCCTGGGAGAGGTGCTGCAAAGAAATTAGAGCCAAGAGAAGGACAGCAGTAAGGCTGAGGCAACCCAGCTGCAGATGAAGTGCTGCCCAGGTATGTGAGCGATCCCATGGTGGTGTTGGGCCTTGTATGAAGATGGCTGCAGCTCTGGGCTATGTGGGATGTGTGACTACAGGGCTACCTACCACTGCCCTTGGCCCACAGGGGTGTCCATGTGGTAGCCTGGTGTTGCAGTGGGAAGTGTGTTGTGGTCTGGGTGGTGTTGTGTTTTCTCTGGTGGTGCTGATAACTGTGACTGGCTGTAGTAGGTGACAGGGAGAGGTGCTGCCTTGGTCCCTAGTCTACAGTGGGATTGCTTGACTCGTTTCTAGGCTTGAGCCTGCTTGATTGTGCTGCTTTCTTGATTAGGAAAACTGGTGTCTCTTGGAAGAATAGCCATTTTTTTGTAGAAAAGGGAGCATGTTTATCCCAAAACCAAATACTTTTCCTTGTTGTGTTGGTAGTAATGCATAAATCAAGGCTGTAGTGGAGGCTTCCTTCATTGGCAATATCTGCCTCTGTTGCTCTCCTGTGGAAGCGGTGTCTCAGGTTCAAAACCCCTAGGGAAACTTGACCTCAGGAGAGCTGCTGTGTTTCAGTTCGTGCTAATGGCCTTTCCTTCCTTTAACTAAGCTTTGCTTTAATTTTTTTTGGCGGTCTTAACACTTCCAATATGAAGTGATGGATTGCAGTAAAAACACTGGATATTTAAGAATAAAAGGTAATGCTGAGAATAAAATCTCCTTTCTTTGCATAATAAAATAGATCATGAGTAACCCACAATTTCTTTCTTAACATGCATTAATTTATTTTCTCATGCCTGTCTCTTTAATATTGTGGTCTGTGTTCATGCTTGTCCTAACAATAAGGACTTGGGGGGCTTCTGTTTTTTGTTTGTTTGCTTGCTTGTTTTTCCACATCTTGTGGAGAGCAGGGACCTTGGTCTTACTTTTAGGCATGGATTTTAATAATTGATAGATTAATCAATTGATGAACCTGGGGATGAATCTGGTTGTTATGGCTGAGCTGGGAATTGGGTTTTAGGTGCCATGTCAAACAATGGCAGAGTCAGAAGGAGGCTAGTTTCTTCGGTATTTTTCTCATGTAATATCCTAGCCCAAGAGCTCTACTTTCCCTTAGTTTTTCCATCCACCTGATTCCCCAGTGTTCTAAAGACCTGAGAAGTCTCCT
>JAVCKT010002351.1:0-11118 GCA_032273925.1 Rhynchotus rufescens
GCTATTGACCACAGACAACCCTTATCCATTCCTTCAGAAACCAAACAAAAAAAAAAAAAAAAAAACTTCACCACAAAGACATAATGTAGCTTCATTTAACTAGGATCTGGATGTGAAACCATTTTATTAGGAGCATAATCTCTTACCATCAGTACATAAACTCTAAATATCCTTTCCCACCTTCCTGGAACTGTCTATAGTATTTGATACTGTCTCTGAGACTCAGCTTCTTTTCCTGAGAAAAAAAGGCAAGGTTAAGGGTTCTGATCTGAAACACTCAGAGCTTTTTCTGGAGCACTGCGCTTTATCACAGACTTTCACATGTTTTTTCTATAAGCAATCACTAGGTATATTGGTTAGAAACCAGGACTTAAGTCCTTGCAAAATATAAATGACACAATTACATAGACTTTGATAGAAATCCCCAAGGTGGCCAGTGCTTGGACAAGAAGAGTTCATGACTGAAGAATGACCCATGGAACCTGGATACAAGCAGTTATGAGAAGGGTGATCAATGGAAATTGCAAGAAGTTCCACTGACGGTTGCACACACAAAGTTGATCAAAGCAGAATTGTGGCTTGAAAAGACTCTTGGATTACCTTGCTGAAATTAATATCTGATATAGTATTACCTTACAGTCGTTCCCGACTGTCTAGAAGACATGCCCACAGTAGATGATGATTAACACTTAGTAAATCATATCTTGCTCTTCCATCATCCGACTATAGCAAGCATTACATATTGTCAGGAAACTGCAATTAGTATAAAATACTGCAGTGTATCTTCTCAGAAACACAGGCTACCACAGGCATGCCAGACTTTGCTACCCCAACAAACCAGTCTGTTGCACATGGTTGTCCTCTCAGGGAGAGCACGAAGTGGAAACATGCTGCTGACAGGACTCACCCCGCTGAGCACATTGCTCAAGTGTGCAATGCAGTGCAGTACAAAAACCCCACAGGAGTGGATGGCAGATACGTGTTTATGAACATCCACGCTCAACTTTGAGTGATGACAAATTGAAATTGCTTTTGAAATTGATTCCAACTGTTAATTATGCTCACAGTTAAAACTTTGCTTCTTGTAAAGATATTTATAACATGTATTTTAGTCATCTAATTAAACCATGAATCAGAACATGTAAGCCTAGGAGTGTAAGTTCCCTGCATATCCAAAAGGAGACATACAGGGACTAACACATGGCTCTGAGCACCAAAATGCATGTCTAGAATTAGACAGCATAAATATTGATCTTTATCTTCATTAGTTCAAGATAACCTAAAAACACATTCTAGCTAAAGTTTTTCACCTTTATTTATTGGCTTTTGATATAGCAGAGAATTGTTAAGGCAGAGTAAATCTGCTTGTGAGTGCAGTGAGAATCATAACACCGCAGTATGCGATCAGCAGTACAGCTGGATCTTCAACCCACCGTTATGTGCTTTCTGGCTTGGGATAGACTGAAGTACCTACTTATGCTTTGCTCAGTAGGACCTGTACAAACAATTCAATTATCAGTTATTATAACAGCACTTTTGACACTGATGTTCATCCATGTGATGATGAATACTTCTCATATTTCTCCACAATCTTGCCTATTTCCTGAAATATTTAAAGCATCACAACCATCTCTTCTGTATCTCTGCCAACCTGTCCTCCAGAGCAAAGGATTTAGGAGTTTCATTTGCTTCTCTTTTTCCAGATTTTTTCCTTATTTCTGATAACATTTAGACAATCAGGGACATTGGATAAAAAGCAAACAAAAAGCCCTCTTTCATTTCCTATTTTCACATGGCAAAGTGAAAGTTAGAAAAGATTTTCCTCGTGTTCTCTTTACAAACTTCAGTGGCTACTCTTACAGTCATAAAACTTGAGCTGTATTCTTCTTTAAAGCTCTTTTCCAGCATACTAAATGCAATGCAACTTTGGGGCAACTCCACAGGTTGCCATCCAGACATGCAATGACACCTTTCTCCTCTGACAACAGCCCAGTGTATGCTGGTGTGAGCAGGCAGGCCAGGAGCCATCCCAGATGACCCAATGCCCACAGTGCTGGCAATGGCTGTGTCCCCTTTTTGTCCACCCTTCTCCATCTCCTGGTTTGTTCCCACTCAGGGCATCAACAGAAAAGAACAACAGACCAGACACAACGATCTCAGGAGCCAGAAAGGACCCTCAAATTCATCATTGCGAGTAGACCACTTGGACTGACTCTGTATCACAGGCTGTTTCAATTCCACATCTCACTGACAAAACCAGGAACAGGACACGGATGCTGGCTCTGCACTCTGAGCGATCAAGCATGTGTTCCTGCTCTGCTTCCGTGTGCTGCACAGAACAACCACTTCCTTTCGTTGAGGATGTTCTGTTTTCAGAAAGATCTGAACTCTGCATCCTGGCTTTCAAGAACTTGGTTCGTGGTGTTCTGCAAATGCCTATAATCTCTTTTGCTCTGGTGAATATAAGGTCAGTAGTAAAATATCAGAGCGGGATCACCGCAAAACGATTGCTACAGTGTTTACATTCACCATATGGGCAGCTCTGGACAACTCAGGAAATTATTTTCTAATCCCTTGGCATACATTTTCCTGTTTGAAATTCTGTGCAGACTCTCTTTTCCCTCACCTGAAGCTTCACAAATGAATTACACACAGGGACCTCATTTTCTTTATGCATCTTTTAAACAGCCCGACCTGGTTTGTGTTCAAAGGGGTCTTGATAGAAAGAAGAGATAAAACCTAAGCCCTTAGAAAGAGGAGTTTTTTTTAAAAAAATGCCATACTAAAATGTCAACTTGTGTCTATTTTGGATGGCAAGATTTTTGAGAAAAAAAAAAGTACAATGAACACACTGATAATATATAGATGTATTCACACAAGCGTGAAAAGTGTAAAGAGTGTTCAGTTGTATTTATTGTCTCTTGGCAAGTTCCTATATTTAAGCTCAGTACATGCATCTCCATGGGTTTGTAACAGTAGTAAGAAAATATCTTCCACAATGGAGTCTCTAAAATTAGGGAGCAGACTAGCCCCTGTAAAGTATCTACAGAATATCTAAACGTTCTGCCTTGAGTGTATGCATCAACCTGGATTATGTCATTAGGGACAATTATCTTCCACTATAGGTAACTTTTTCAAGGGCTGTCCAGTGCCAAGCACTAAATATAAAATGGTACAGACAGAGGCACAAGGTTAAAAAGAACTGAGCTGGTGTGGCAGAGGTAGTTCCTGCCCATCAGCTGAATCACAATAATTGACCATGTACGTGTTCCCAGCACGCCCCAATTGCAAAGTAAAATGTGTTAGCTTAACCCACCATGAAGGTGCCCGCACCCTCAAAGAGTCAATAGGATGTGATGCGGTTGTTACCACTTACCGTCCTCACTGCTTCTTAGGACAGGCTTAACTGTGACCTTGGTATAACTTGGAGGCTTCCACTGTTACATGCCAGGAAATAAGGAGCCAGAACAGCAGTTCGTTATTATCAGATTAAGGTACAGAAGAGAACAGGGATCAAAGAGCTGCTTCAATGCTGCTTCAAGCAAAAGTGAATAATATATGTCCAACATTTTTGGCTAGTCACAACTGTAAAATCTGACCATGCAATGAATTAGGAATCTTAGAAGTCTGAGGTCCACCCCAGCTCTCAAGAGTGTGAGGAAGTTTGAAGACTGCCTGAAACATAAAAGCGACTTTCAAAAGCTCCCATAAAATACTTTTTTTAAAAAAAATTTATTTACTAATGCATAGTATTTGACACTATTGAAACAAACTGCTTAATATCAATGAAACTAAGCAAATTGGTGATTTTTTTCAACTTCTTCAAAAGATCTATCAAAATAAAAATAAAAATCTCTGAAAATGTTTCATTAAAAATCAAATACTGCTGCAGGGGAAATATCTCTTTCTGTGCTCAAACAACAGATGTACATATAGTGCATAGCAATAACACTTTTAGTGTCTTCTGGCTATAAGCACATTTGTGATGCTACTGGTCAGGTTTGTCTATAAATCCACAATGCTTTTGCTGGTCTTGGCCCTAGTCCCTTTGCTTCAGGTCTTTCCCACACTCCACTTCCTCAAATTTGTCTTGAAAGCCAAAGGAGTTTTAAACAAGAAAAATAAACTCCTACCACACTTTGGGAAATGTAGCTACTTTCTCAAAAGAGTCTCAGAATAGAAAGAAGGAAGAATAATCAAAATTTGATCTTTATTCAGACAGCTGCAAGTGTTGAATATGCTGCTCCAGGTATCTCCATCACAGGGAGAGAAGCATCAATACAACCTATACATGTGTTTGAAATAACTGAAATAAAAAAGAAATTTCTATTAATGATAAAACCATCAAACCACCACTGACAAAAGAGGCCAATTCAACTGATGCATAAATATCTTGTGTGCATGTGAACATTGTTTAGTTTGACTTAGCAAGGCTTTTGACATGGTTTCCTGAACTAAGCTTATAGCCAGGTAGAGGAGAACTACAAAGATGGATGAAAAGCTTTCTGGACTGCTGAGTTCAAAAGATGTTCAACAGGTAAGGTCTAACTGAGAGCTGTTTATGGATGTTGATACCCAAACTGCTACTGTTTAACATCTTCATCAACAGCCTAAAGGATGGACAGGAGGACTCTTAGAAACACAGAGAAAGCCTAAGGTTAGAGGGAACCTCTAAAGGTCATCTTGTCCAACTCTCCTGCACACACAGGGTCACCTAGAGCATGTGGCACAGGGCTGCATCCAAGTGGGTTTTAAAGATCTCCAGAGAAGGAGACTCCACACCCTCTCTTGGCAGCTCATTCCAGTGCTCTGTCACCCTCACTGTTAAGAAATTTTTTCTTAAGTTCCTGAGGAACTTTTGGTGCTTCAATTTGTAGCTGTTTCCTCTAGACTCTTGGCTGATTCAGAGATGGAGCCAATGTACTCAGCAGGTCAAGGAAGACAATTGTCTCTTCTTGGTGTTTGTGAAGTCAATACATCCAGTTGCACATGCCCCAGTAAAGAAGAGATCAAAAATCTGGCCCAAGATCAGGTCCAGGGGCTGGAGCATCTGCACAAATGTCACCAGATGAGGCTCTGAACAATCTGATCTAACTTACAAACTATCCTGCTCGGAGCAGGGGCTAGGACCAAATGGCTTCCTCAGTCCTCTGCAACCTTTATTTTTTTCCAGTTCTCTGGCTCTCTTCATCTATACAATAAAACTAATCTCTTCCCCCTACAAAATGCTTTGCATTATTTGTGAAGAAAAGAGAGTGAATGCCTTAAAATGTAACCTTTTAATTCATACAATTAAGTAAAATGAAACTGTGATTTGTGATTTAACATAGAAGAACTACATAAGCCTTTAATTATGCAAATGGCAACTGTTGCTTTCCTTCCATACAGGTTCATAAGCGGCGCTCATCAACATAATATCTGATCAACTTATAGTGGTGCTCTCAGCAACATGACTAACATCTGGCACATAGCTTGTTTCACGGTTACCAGCATTCTCTTCTATCTGTTTAGATCTTGACTCCTTTTGTTAGGGACATAAACAGGATGTTGCTCTTTCTGCCTGTACTGATGCGATACCGATGAGAGTTCTCCCGCAATAGCCATTTTTAGCAAGGTAACATTAAAGAAGACCATGATTACTAGCAAACAAAACCAAGCCTGAATTCAGAATGACAGAATAAAATGGAATCTCATCCGGATGCTCCTGGAAAAAAAAAAAAATGCTGTCTGTCTCCACTTTATCTGATAGCCGCAAATGTAATTTGCACAGCTGCCCTTCAGGAACATGCACAAAGGCTTCAGGCTCTGGGAAGACCTAACCTTTGTTTCTTTCAGGTTTGATTCTATCTCATTTTTATAAGGTCATAAATCAAGGCTAGAGAGAGTGAAAATATATTTGGGCTTTTGAATGCAAAATGAATAAGAATAAAAAAAAAGCTGCCATTTAAAGCAAATCCCCATACCACCTTTTTCTTCCCAAGTGTGAGCTCCCTGCTGTACAAATCAAAAGTATGCATCAAGATGGTGCCTAAATCTTTTATGAAAGGGGCACTTCACTTGCACTTCAATGGAGCTTGCTGTGCATAAAAAATTCTTTTAATGATAGAAGGAAATAATTCTGCAGTTAGGGCTGAGAGCTCCCTGTTGCACCAGATTTTTGGGCTGGATATAGGGCTGATGAACAGTGGAAATGAAAGAGAATTGTTTTTAGTGCACTTCATGCGATCTTCTCATAGATCACAAGGCCTGAAGTTGCCCACCACCTCCTGAGCTCCATACAGCCCTCATTCATTATCCACACATAGTCCCTGTGCCCATGCCGTGTTGCACAACCTGCAATGGCAGTCATCCTGCAGCCAGGACACGACAGCAGAGCAAGAGTTAAGCAACCTAAATCTTAAGCTGTTGTGGAAAGTGAGACAGCAAGGGTTGCCAAGGTCAACATCCCTAAGTTGCCCGGGGCCCAGCCATATTCCAGAATTCTCCCATAAGGAGTGAGCGGAGGTGGCCCAGGAAAGTCATGGCCGTCCTCCATGGGTGAGTAGCTACTGGAGTTCCTCCTGCCCTCCAGTGTGTTCATCTCATGGCTTGGGTACACATGGAGATTTTGATGGAGATGCAGAGATGGGGCAGCATGCCCAGCCATAGCAAAGTAGAGTCCCTGATACCAGGCACACTCCTCCCTCTCAGCCCTCACATTCTTCTCCACCAACTCGTCCCTTGCACAAGTACCCCCTGCTAATCACAAGGTAGAGGATATGCATGTGCTGCCTTGTTTCCCCAAATCCTCCCTCTTGCACAATATCCTCTCTGCTGTAGGAGGCATCCCCATGGCTCCCACCCTTGTGCAGACATTTGAGAGTTGAAAGAATTGCTTCATTCTTTCCTTAAGCTGTTGACATTCATATAGCCCAGGCAAGACTACTCAGATCAATGCAGCACGCAAGGGTGCCTGCTCACAAACATATTTAGTACCAGCCTTCAAAGCCAACCCCTCAAGCCCCAAAACAACAAAAAAAGAATCTTCAAAGGAGATGTCTACCCCCTCAACAATGTAACGTCCCATGCTCTCTCAACAGAAGTAACAGAAATATCTGCCGTAACAATGTTCAAGGAAGACGTTGAAGTAAACTCAGCTGGATTCCCTAGGAAGTACAGACTTCTCTGCTGTGGAAGACACTTTTTTTTTTTTAAATCATAGATATGTTTAATAATACAGAAACTGCAATGCTATCATCCAAATATTTGTTTTTATCTTTGTGCAGGCATGTCAGGCGCTGTTCCGTCAGATCTTGCTTTGCTATCTGCTTCCAGCATGAAATTCTCCCTTACACAATTTCGAGTTTTATAAATACCTGTACAACCTCTAATAAACCTTTCATTACATTACTTAGATATATATTCCAATTGTAATGTCACAGGGAGAACTAGGAAAAATCTTTATTTCCTTGTACTTTAACCCGCATATTTTAGTGTCTCAGATGTTGCTTTGTTTTTGCCTGGCATCAGATATGAGACATAAATTGCACTTAGACTTTTCCTCATTGCTTCTTCAGACCTATATCAGTGAGTTCATGGAAACTGAGAAGGCAGTATTGTTAATGACTTTTCTTTGAATGACGCCTTTATATTTCTGAAGTTTTAGCTGTGGGGCCAGCTCTCATTTGTGAGATGGACTCAATGCAGACCTTCACCTTCTTTAGAAACAGTAACGATCATGTATAGAAAACACCTCTAAGGTAGTCACATTAATCTGCTTTTTCTTTTATGTAAGCTGGTTTTTCCTTCTGGTTCCTTTTGTCTGAACCAGGGTTATTTGAATCAAATCTGTTTTCTAAGTACAAATTTAAGGAAAAGCTGTGAAGCTAAGGTTGGGGTTTTTTTTTGGTTGATTGATTGGGGGTTTTCTGCTTGTTTTGTTGTTGTTTTTGAGAACTAGATGTAGAAGTTGAGGTCAAAAACATTTGCAGCATCATGTTGTAGTATTCTACATCTCTTCTTATGCCATCTTTGTACGTTCTGCCTCCAATTTTATTTCAACCTGTCTCTCTGCATTCTGAAGCAACTGGTTAAAAGGATGTTCTTGTGAAAACTTGCACTGAAGTAGCACACATCTAAGACCAAAGTTCATTCATGCTTTCTAGGCACTGCTGAATCAAAACATTTGTTTTGCTACAGCTAACTTAAGGAGGAGTTTGTAATGAGTAAAAGGTTTTCACTCTATCTATCTATCTACACTGATTTCTATATCTGCCAGATTAAGAGATTACTACGTGGAATGTCCTTTCCTTTCATCTTGCTTACCTAATTTCTGCCAGTCAGTGAAATGCCTTTCTTTCTGTTCCAACTTTATAGACAGGAAAAAGATATCTTTTAATCAGCTACGACTAGCAGATGCCTATTGCCTAGTATTTTACTTTCATTGACTAGAGTTTGTCAATGCTGCATCCACCTTATTATCTTTGATACCAGAGCATTTGAGCTTACACAGTGGGCTTTTCTTTCTTTCCCAAGAAATCACATTCCATTGTTTCTGCAATCAATTCTATTCTCATTTTCACATCACCACAGCTTTATTACGCAAAGTGTTTAGAAAATTCCTCCCCTGAATTTCCCCCCCTTACTTTATGCTGAGTGTTTTCCAAAAATTAAATGCTAACTGAACAATTTCTCTCCCTTTCCATCACTAGAGGAATCTTAATTTGCAGGGCTGCTTTTCTTTTATCTTCTTGCCTCAAATCTGTGTGTGGTAGTTAGACACCATACTAATGTGGGCGGCGTAAGAAACAGAAGAGAATAAAGAAATCCTAGATTGCAACAATGCATGATAGTGCATTGCCTATTTTAGTGGAGGTGCACCCAGCAAAAATAATGGTGGGAAACTGGAAGCAAAGAAATGGAATATTTTTTTTTTCCTACAGCTTGGACTGAGGCTTGCAAATACCTGCTGCTGTGGCAATTCACCAAGGAACCGACTGCATAACTTCATGTGGAAGAGAAACATGGTAGAAGGAGACCACAGTAGAGCCTATACTGACACTGGACCATGTCAACCACAGCAGAAGGCTTACCTATGCAAAAGTATTATTTTATCCCATGTAGGGAACTGATTACTGCAGCACTGGCTGGATGAGATCACATAATGCCTAAAGAAACACTACACTGTTGATAGCATGCTTTGTAAATATATAGCATACAAGTGTGCACATGCACTGGCTATTCACAGGGAAAAAACGAAAAAGAAAAACAGCAACAGCAACAAAAAAAATGGTAGGATTGCTTTAGCAGACATACAGCAGTCTTCTCCAAACTGTCCCCTTCCAACATGATGTGGAGTTTGCAAATAAATATTTCTTCTTACCTCAAGCAAGAGTCATTTATTATCCTCAGTGCTGACATTTCTAAAACAATTCTTCAAGAGATCATTGCTATCTCACTGCCAAGTTTTCTAGCTCATAGACTCATAGAACTATTGGAGCTGGAAGAGGTCGGAGGAGGCATCTAAACAACCTCCTGCTTGAAGCAGTTTCATCACTGAACTCAGGCAAGGTTGCTCAGGCCTTTTCCCAGTCAAGTCTTGAAAATTCCTAAGTACAGAGACTCAACAACTTCCACAGGCAGCCCCTACAGTTACAGATACTTCTACTTTTTCTCTTAAAAATAAAGAAGAAAAAAATTCAAAGACACTTTCACATCCTAGGCAGCATAAATTTTTTTTCCTGATTTTCTGAAATTATTTCAATAGACCTGACAAGCATCAAAGAGTTAACACCTGACAAAAAGTGTGCTTCGAGAAGGAATGCTAATGCTGAGCCATAGCTGTGTTACTACAAGTATTAGACTTAAAAGAGACACCACTATACTAATAACGCCTATCTGAATGACCCCAGGTCAGTTCTAGTTGGGTGATGTGTACATTTAAATGTCTTCACATCAGAGAAAAGAGGAAAACGATTACTTTCACATGTCACCTTCATTTTTTTCAACCAATTCACCCATGTGGCTGCCACTAATCAAAATGCTACTTTGCACCATAGACAATTTTTGTAGCAGGCAGAACAATTCTTTCCTCCTATTGTGGAGGAACAGATCATTCAGGATGGGAGCCTGTGCTGTGCTGAAGGCAGTTAAAATTACAGCCAGTTCCCAAATTAGATGTCACAAACCCAGCAGGGTCCTCTTCTCTCCACGGCTGTCCACCTTGTGGGAACCATTCCACCAGCACTATGCTCGTTAGATAGCTCTTCTCCCACCTACTCAGGCTTGAGTAGGAGACTCTGCTGTCTGGCCTCGGGTTATCTTACCTGTTGTGTTCCCTGTTGCCGAAAACTGGCTACATTTAGTTTGAGAGTTTAGCCCTGGAGAAAGATGGCAAAACCGTGTGGTTAATTTGCACAGTAGTAAGGAAAAAAACGAGTATCTAGCTCCTTTGATACCTACAGGTCATACACGCCAAGGGTAAAAGTCACCCTGAGCTGGAAAGCAGTTTTTGAACCACCAGTGCAAGAGCACATAGGTAACTGAAGAGAAACTCCTCGTTTGGCAGGCGGCAGGTGAGATCTCTGATGCGCTTGCCCAAATCCATGAGAGGCAAAAGAGTCTACCTACCCTTCGCTGGGCACGATCGGTGCTGGCCTGGGCCTTAGAACCACCAAACCATCCCTTCTCCCCACTTCCAGTATTGCAGCAGGGCTCACGTCCCATCTCACATAGTAGCTTTTTCCAGGTAACAGGGTCTTCTTGCCTCCTGAAGATACTTTGCAGCACTGAAGTTCTCAGTAGCACTGAAGCCTTGCATTGCAGGTTATTCCAACCCCGGACTTGCACTATGAACTCCTGAGTTACAATGCTGTGCCTGTTCTAAGCAGCCACCTTGCTGCCATGAATAGGTACAGATAAAGGCAGTCAGAGAAAGCAGAATTTGTAAAGGAACTTGGGATGTGCTGCCAAGCCTTTCGCTAGAGTCGCATGGTTTGATTTGAGGGCAAAGCTGTGTCCAAGCTCTAGTCTCTCATCATCAGCCACACATTCTTAGGTGTTGGAAGCCTTACAGCCTTACAGACTCTTCAAGTGCAAAAAAAAAAAAAAAAAAAAAAAAAAAAAAAAAAAAAAAAAAAC
>JAVCKT010002357.1:0-11118 GCA_032273925.1 Rhynchotus rufescens
GTCTGCAGCGCGGGTTGGCACGGTGAACTGGGCACTGCCTGCTGTCACTTTCATTATTGTTTGGCCATAAAAAAAAAAAAAAAAAAAAGCTAGGAAATCTGTTCAAAAGAAATTAAATTTCATCCCCTCTGGCAAAATCTACGCTCCGTCCCTCTCGCCGTTTTTGCAGACTCACTTTTCTAATTAGCACTGCGCTCGCCGCCATGTGAGCCAGGCGGGCGTCTGGCTGCGGGCAGACAGGGAACCTGTGCCGGGTGGCACTGGCAGCTTGCGTGGCTGGCCCCGCGTGCGGGGAGAGCGCGAGGGGCTGCCGCTGCCGACGGTGCCGCGTGGGCAGCGAGCGCAGGCCCCGCAGGGCGCAACGCTCTCAGCAGCAGCAGCGGGGCTGGTGCTTGCTGCGAGGCTCGAGCAGACCCTCACACCCCCAACCCGGGTAGTTTTTGCCAATAACTTGTCTGTCCTCGGAGTAGGAGGCAGACGAAAGAACTTTTTCTGCCTGTCACTTGGAGCAGGGCTGTCCAAACGCAGGCGCAAACAGCAAGAGGGGGTGCGAGGTGGCACCTGGCTCGCATATGCATTAATATCCAAAGTGACAGGAGAATAAGAGCTGGCTCTCTGTTGTGTCCTGAGCATTTATCGTGGTCATCGCATCACGTCTGGGTGCATTAGCTATGGGGGTTGGCTTTTTGCTTCTCCAAATTGCCTTCTTAGCGGTGCCACCAGCTCCATCCACAGCCTGGCCCTCAGCTGCCGGGTTCTGTCTGTGCCACGAGGCAGGACAGGCTGAATCTCAGCGCTCTCAACATCCCTCTCCTTTTTCTGCAGGAGGCTTCGCCACCTTCTCATCCTGCTTCCCAGGGCTCTGCGAAGGGAAGCCGGCCGCCATCCTGCCCATGAGCATCTCCCAGCCCTGCTTACCCGTGGCCAACGTGGGGCCCACACGCATCCTGCCCCACCTCTACCTGGGCTCCCAGAAAGACGTCTTAAACAAGGTAGGGCCCTGCTGGAGTGTGCCTGCATGTGTCCTGTCCCAGCAGGGTGATTGCTGAGCTTCTGTGCGGTCCTGGGGCCTTGAAAGCTCCTCCCAAGCACCCAGACCTGGTTAACACCAGATTCAGCAGCTCTGTGATGCCCTTGAGAGCCGGAGGGGGCAGGGAGAAAGCTGGGGTGTCCCGCTGTGTAAGCACAGGGGTAGGTGGCTGTGGCCAGAGGCAGAGCACTTCTTCAGAAGGCCTGAAAACGGGCAAGCATTGGCTATGGGAAGAGACAAAGCAAAAGGGGCTGTGTCCTTTAAAGGTGCTGGAGCGGCTGCCTGATGATGTCAGGCAAGGGAAGGAATTTTGTTTAAAGGAAAAATAAAGGCGAGAAGAAAGGAGCAGGAATTGCAGTTAAAATGCCGATGGGAGCCAGCCCGGCATCCTCGCCTGGGGAAAGGGCCGGGGAGAAGCAGCTGACCAGCAGTGGGGGTGGAGGCAGAAAGGAGGGAAAGAGAAATTATAGACAGGGAGTAAAAGGAAATGAAAGAGAAAAATGTCAAGAATGTGAGCCTGGGAGCTGGGCCGGCTCCGAGAGCCAAGGCTGGGCTGCAGCAGAGCCGCTGGGGACGAGCTTTGTGCGAGTGGGGACCAATGGCCCGTGGACTGGGGGCTGAAATCCCAGCGTGGTCTCCAGAGGGGTCAGCGTCAGGCAGTCAAATTGAGGGTTTCTTTCCTCCTCGCCGCCTCGGAGGTTCTTACTCATCTCCTGGAGGTTCATTTGCTGACATCTCTGCGGTGCAGTGGCCAGTGGGCAGCTCTGTTTAGAGGCACCAGAGGTGGGACGAGTGCAGGGGTCGTGCCCAGGCGAGGAGCACAGTGACGTTTCTCCTGTCTGGTACTTCCATAGGCAGAGATCCCATTTGGCAGCTCCATGGGTTGACTCTTATCCCCATGTTTCCTTTTCCTTCAGTGTTTTCCAGGCCAGGTATTGAGATCTAGCCACTGGCACAGACATTCCCCCTTGTCTTCTACATAATGTGCCCTTGGCTCATACAGATTATACATAATCCAAATGGAGGGAAAGGGACAGGGATCAGATTCACCCTGAACTGGAGTCAGCCCTGACGGTAGGTGAAACTCGTTCTGAGGGATAGCCCATTTGCTGATCCCCTCAATGCAAGATCATTTCTCTTGCAACCTACATATATCCTAGCCCCCCACAAAAGAAAAAACCCTACATGTTCTGAGTTATCAGTTGCTAGGACCCAAAATGAGCTTGAAATAGTTTACCTGAGCCTTTTGCGGGCTTAACCCAGAACTGTTCATCGGGGAATTTTGAACATCTAACAAATCTGTGAGAGCTTCTGATAAGTTTCTATGAGCTTTGAAAGCAAAGAAATGGGCTGAGCTTGGTGAATAGTAGATGGTCAGCATGGTCCTACTGGTAACTCCCCACTCTCTTGGTGAAGTGCACCCTCTGTGTCTCAGCTCATGCTTTCTGAGCTTTCATCCAGACCTTTTGCTGGTTTTCTTTCTTACTTTTTCCCATTGTTCCTCTCATACCAGAGGTTTGGGGATTTTTTCCCTCTGGGATCTCCTTCCAAGAGTCTTTTTTTCTATCCAAAGAGGGACAAAAGTGAAGAATGTGCTGAGTTTTAAACCTGTGTCACCCAAATGGGCTCATCTTTCTCTGCCTGTCTGTGCTGCACTATGGTCAGCTAGGCCAAAGCAGCACTGGGGAGTCAGAGGAGGGAGTATTTGCCTGGGTGACAGCAGAGAGTCTGTGGAAAGACAGACCTCTGCACTCTGCCATCCAAACTCAACTCATCGTTGATCACTTTTTTTCTCACCAGGACCTGATGACACAGAACGGAATAAGCTATGTCCTTAATGCCAGCAACTCCTGTCCCAAGCCAGACTTCATCTGTGATAGCCACTTCATGCGCATTCCTGTCAATGACAACTACTGTGAGAAGCTGCTTCCTTGGCTGGACAAGTCCATTGAGTTCATTGGTGAGATTTTATGTTAGTTATTGACACACACACCCTCAATTCCCTGCCCACCTAAGCCCTTAAAACCAAAGCAACTTATTTTTCCTCTTCACACTTGCTTTACACAATCATAGTCTTTTCACACATAGAGGCAGGGGGTTGGAGAGGGAGTCTAGAGTTATTTGGCTCACCACATCTGACAACATCAACATCTTTGTTTCCTGTGCTGTGCTCCAGATAAGGCCAAGGTGTCCAGCTGCCAGGTGATTGTGCACTGCCTGGCAGGGATCTCCCGGTCGGCCACCATCGCCATTGCCTACATCATGAAGACCATGGGTATGTCGTCAGATGATGCCTACAGGTGAGTTTCCCTCAGGTGGCAGGGACAAGTTATGCTAATAATGCTTCTCCACAGCAAGGGATAACAGGCTGAGCCTAGACGGAGAGAGCTGCAGCTCTTTGGACCTCTGGTTTGCCTTAGCCAAGGCCTGTGGTAACCAGACCCTGATGCCCTTTCAACAGTGCATGCAGTGAGGAAGGTTGTGGGCAGTAAACGAGGAAGGAGGCCAAATTCAGAGTCCAGGAAAACCTAGCTCTGCCTCCAGAGCATTCCAGTTCCTCATGGTTCCCCAAGACCTCTTTATTACTGAAGGGCTGGCAAAAAGTAGTAGACAATAGTTCCTCTCCCCAAAAGACCAAGAGAGCAGGGGGTGACCTGGTGAAAGACCAAGTGACAAGTGGGGCTGTTTGTGTCTCTCTGCAGGTTTGTTAAAGATCGGCGCCCATCTATCTCGCCCAACTTCAACTTCCTGGGCCAGCTCCTGGAGTATGAGAGGAGCCTGAAGCTCCTCAAGGCTTTGAAAGCCCAGGGCGACCGGAGCGAGGGGGATGCCCAGCAGGACCCAGCTGAGGTGCCTGAGAGCAGTAGGCACTCGACACCGTCTACCTCAGAAAAGGCCGATGAGATACCGAAAAGCACAAGCTCAGCACCCTCCCACAGCGACTCCGAGAGGCAAGTGGGAACTCCTAAAATCCTGTCGCCCACAGCACTACAGCAAGGACTCAATGGCTTGCACCTCTCCTCGGAGCGCATCCAAGACACCAACCGGTTAAAACGCTCCTTCTCCCTCGACATCAAGTCAGCCTACTCCCCCGGTCTGAGGCAAGACGTCCCAGGCCCCGCTGACACGGGAGAAGCCCCGAAGCTCTGCAAGCTGGACAGCCCTTCCGGACCCAACGGCGTGTGCCAGTTCTCCCCGGTGCCGGACAGTCCGGACTGGCCGAGCGGGCCGGACCTCCTCTTGGAGGCCAAGGTGAGGCAAAGGCGGAAGCACAGGCATCAGGCAGGCTCTCCTGCCCACGGGCTCAGCCTCAACTTCAGCGGCGTGTGCGCTGTGCACAAAAGCACCAGCGTGGAGGACAATCTCAAGCAGACGCTGCGGCTCAGCCTGCCCGGCGTGGGGCAGCAGCCCGTCCAAGCGGCGAGCACGCCGAACGGCACCGGCGCCGGAGCGGGGCTCAGCCCGTGGGGGGTCCACCTGGAGTCTCCGAGCACGCCGTCCTCGGAGAGCGCCTGGTACTTTGGCACAGACTCGGCCGTGAGCGGCGGCGGCGGAGGGAGCGGGGCCCTGTTTGCCAGCGCCGCCCCCTACTCCTCGTTCAGCTGCAACGCCATGCAGGGCAGCTGCGAGATCAGACTGCGAGACAAGCAGCGGGCCGAGCCGCGGGACGGGCGCCACAGCTGGCACGAGGACGCCAATGCCGAGAAGCAGTTCAAGAGGAGGAGCTGCCAGATGGAGTTCGAGGAGACCATGTCAGAGGGCAGGTCCCGGGAAGACCTGGGCAAAATAGGCAAACAGTCTAGCTTTTCGGGCAGCATGGAAATCATTGAGGTGTCCTGACATTCATCCCAGGCACTCGGAGAGCAAGGGGGGGGATATTTAAACGGGGGAGAGGCGGGGTGGGGGGTGGGAGTGGGTGTATGTATACCCGTGTGTGTATTTTCAGTAGCACGCACGCCAAAACAGAAAACAAAGATGAATGAATCCAAAGTCAGGAAACATCATGGTGAATGCTTAGTGTCCCCCCTGCTCCCACCCTTCCCTTTCCCTGCAGCCCCTTCCCTGCGTGGCCCCAGGCAACGGGCACCTGCCTGTTGACTGCCGGGGAACCTTGCGATAAGATCCAAGCGGGAACGGGCAGGAATTGCAGCCTTGGTGGCCACCAGGCAGTCGTGGGGTAGGAGGGCAAGCTGCCCGTTCCCCCTGGACTTGCTTGGCACGTGGGGGCTCCCGCAGGAGCCCAGCGCCTCTGCCACGGGGCGAGCAAGGGCCCCTGCACTGGGAAGCCCCGTGGGCTCCTCGCCCTTCCTCGCACCCGGCGCACTAAGCATGCTCCCCCATGTTTCTCTGGCTAAGTATCCTAGAAATGCTGCACTAGAGCAGTCCTATACATATATAAATATATATTATATATAATATAAAAAACACACACACAAAGAAAAAGGTAAATGGTTTTACTGCGATTTTTATTGAGACGTAAATAATATTTCGATTTTTTTTGTTTTGTTTCTAATTTATTGAAGCTGTTCATTCTGGCAATGATTTGCAGACAATGTGGGGCGGTACTTTCAGCTCTATTTTTACTGTGTATGGTATTTAAATCTGAAATACGAGTTTCTAAGCAATATCTGAGGCCTGTGGCTCCTTCTATAGCTTATGTCGGCGACAAAGATTTTTTTCCCCTCCCCGTTCCCTCCGGGCACAGCGAAAAGGGGACAGAAAACACTTCTGTGCACTTTTTCTAGAAACCAACAAGCAGAGAAACCGTAAAACTCTTCTTACGATACAAACTGAGCCAGAAAACTCTCATCTGGAAGCTGCTGCCGCTTCTTTTTACCTCTTCTCATCCCCGTTTGCTGCTCCCCGTCCCAGTCGCAGACCCCTTCCCGCGCCGGTGCGGACCCAAGGGCGGCCCTTGCTCCGTGGAGCAGGGCAGGGCGCCGGGCACCGGGGAGGCTGCCCACCCTCACCCTGCCCCTCTCTGTGTCCGTGTGCACGGGGCCGCAGCCGGCACCGCGGGCGCCAGGCCGGGCCGCGCTGGGAAAGGGCAGGTGCCGTCTGGGATTGGGGGTGCAGGGGCCTTCTCCTCCGCCCTGGAGCGGGCTCCCCCTTGCCCAGGGCTGTTGGCAACGAGACTGGGCACCGTTTCCCCTGTGCTGCTGCCTCCCGCGCTTGCCGAGAAGCTGCTTTGCGGAGCTGAAGGCCCTGGCCGGCCTGGGCAGCAAAGCACCTTTCTCCTCGTGTCTGTCCGTGCTTCCTCCCCGTGTGTCCAGCGCTGGTTTGCAAGCTCCTAGCTCAGGGTGCTGCCACCTGCGGCCTGTGTCCTCCCGAGAGCGTTTTCTTTTCTGGATCCGCACGGCTTTTTCCTCTCCTCTTGTCCTGCTCTTGGTGTCCGTTTCAATCTTTGAAATCAAAATACGTGTGATTGATAAACTAAATGATCTCAGGTTTAAAATTTAACACAAACTAGGGGCACGAGGAGCTGCAATAATACAGTAAGGGCCTGCTTGCCTCAGACGGCTGTTTCTTCATCGCCTCCATCCCTCTCTCTGTGCATGTCCCAAGTCCCAGCGAGCCTCCCTGGAGGCTAATCGTGGGCTTTGTGCTGGTTTGCGTGCTTGTTTTCCAGTGGGGCTGTTCAGCAAGGTGCTGGAAAGCCCTCAAGTGCTCCCCTTCGGGACCCAAGCTGCGCTCGGGATGGCAGGGCATGGAGGGAGGTGGCCGAGACACTCTGTCCAGTCGCCTCTCTCGCTTTTTCTGAAGGGAAGGGGAGATTCTGCGTTCATTCCTCTTCCCGGAGGCCATCAACCGCCGTTTCCTGCAGCCTGGGAGCAGCTCCGCGTTGCAGCAGGCCGGAGCTCCTCTCCTGCGCGCGGGGCAGCCCGGCACAGAGGCGCTGGAGAGCACCCGGTGCCCAGCACACTGCCAGCGCACAGCGGCTGTGCCGGGGCTGCCCAGCCCTTCCCTGCCTGGGGTTTAGCCCTCAGCCCTGCTAGCTGCCGGCTCCCCGTCAGCTTCCTCCCCTTTTCACTGCTCACAAGCCACCCCTGCCCTTTCTGCCTGCTGTTTGTGCTGTATCTTCATTGGCACTCGACATATCCCTCCCTGCTGGCCACGAAAGGCTGGCTACGTTGTTTTCCTAGCTCCCCTTTTCATATTTCGACCAACACGGTGGTTGTTCCTTGCACTTGTTAGCAAGTGCGCTGCGGAGCCCTGCGCGCAGCGGGGAGAGCCTGCAGTGGGCTCTAGGACATGGTCAGTGGGCTCAAGGACGTGGCCAGTGGGCTCAAGGACGTGGCCAGCGGCTTCTGCCACCCGCCTCCTGCCGGGCCAACACCTTCGTGCCCGGGATCGTCCCTGGCCGGGGGCTGCTCCCTGTTGCACACTGGCAGCCCGTCCTAGAGGACTGGCGTCAAGCACGGATCAGCTAAGCCCAATCAGATTACTGGCAGGAGCAGCTTAGGTGCAATGCGGGCAGTGGAGGGAGGGAACAAGGTGACTTCTTGCGGTCATGTAATAAAGAGAGAGCAGCGAGCGGAAGGGTACAGCCAGGTGGGAGAGCACTCAGAGATGACACTGTCCTCTGAAACCAATGCAAAAGGAAACTTTTTAAGACTTGTAGACCATAACTGTCAAGAGACATTCAGGACCCACCCCTGCAACCCAGTTTGTGTTTCCCATCCGTCCTCCCTCTTCACGTGGGCTGTGTGTGCTAGAAGCCCTCTCATGTGGTGTATTTTAAAGCTACATCTACAAAACACCCCATGAAGGGACCACCTGGTCTGAGTGTCTGCTGCCAGTACTGACCCAAAGACTTCAGGGTCTTTGAGGGCCTCACAGTTACCTTTAATGAGTTTTTTAAATCAAGCTCTGCCTAACAGACACTCTGTGGTACTGGAGAACCATGAGCTGTCGTGAGGATGGGTCTGCTGGCAGGTAGCCACCCATCGTCTGCCTGCCAAGCCCTTTCAGGGACCCTCTCAGACAGGCGTGATCCAAAGCTTCACTGCAACCAAAATTGTCTTTCTATGCAGAGCTGACAAGGCTGTACCTACCTGTGGGCCTGTGGCAGAGCTTATGTCCAGCCTGGACAATCTCAACCATCCACCCTGGCAGCTACCCAGCTCCAGCAGGACCGGATCTTCCACCCTGTTAAGGATGGACCAAATCAGAGCTCTCGGGCAGCCTTCCCTTAGTCTGGGAAGGACAGCCCTCCCTTTCTCCTGCCTCCACGGCCCCAGGGCTGAGCCCACCCAGCCGCCTTCATTGCCACCTGCCTCTAGGCAGGCCGAGCAAAGCGGCGAGGAAGAGAGCGGTGCGGTTGCAGTCAGGTTGGCAATGCTGGGCGAGAGGCTCCAGTTGGGGGGCCCCTGGCCCTGGCGCGTTTTCCTCGCTCGTGATATGTTCCCGGCCCTTCTCCCCCTCGCGCTTTGTCTCTTCGTTTCTTTGGACGTTCATCCCTCTTGCTTCTGCCCCTTAGAAGATTATGCCCAAAAGAAACCCCTCTTCCCGTCCTGTTTCCGCTCCCATTCTTAATACTAATGATAATAAGCTATCAGTGTTGTCATTGCAATCTATGAATGATAGATTTGAGTATTTATAATTATTATTATTATTATTATTATGGTTATGATTATGTACTTTTTGCTTCTTACTCTTTGTATGTTGCTCTTTGTTTCTCTGTCGTGAATAAATGCAAGGCCCCGTCGCACCTTCTCTCTGCTCGCCGCTGCCCGCCTGGGGCTGGCCGGCCTGGGCCGCCTCCGGCACAGTGCCCAAGTGCTCCCAGGCTGCAGGAGGCTTACGCAGGGCCCAGGATTTGGAGGGGGGGCACTCCCTAACAATGCACAGACTCCAGAACCCTGGGCAAGAGCCAGTCTCTTAACTCTTGCCATCCTCTCCAGTGAATCTGCTTCCCCATACTGGAGTCCCTTCATGTTTATAAAGGGAAAGAAGGCACTCACCCCGAGGCTGGAGAATTAACTGGTGAAAGCTTCAAGCTACAAGCATTAGCTTAAAGGCCATCCAGCTCATGGAGTCAGCTCCCTCCAGGTCATGGTCCCTTCACCTCCTACTACTGTCAGCACCTGCAAAACGCCCCTTCTCCCTGAGCGGCTTCTTGGTGCAGCCTCGCCAGCCTTTGCCTCAGCACAGGCACCATGTTTTAGCAAGACCCCATGTGTTTTATGGGCTGAAGCGTCCTGCTGACACCATCTCCGGCCCAGGACTCTGCCTCCATGGCCAGTGTTAGAGCTAGCAAGGCGGCAGAGCAGTGCTGAGAGCTGTGAGCAGGCTGGCCGCTGGCCCCAGGAGGAGATGGGGAAGCTGCTGATGGTAGGGAGCAATTCTGCTTCCCTGCTTCCCAGCAGCAGCAGTGGCCGGGAGCAGCACTGACAAACCTGGCTGGCCTGTGGGGATGGAGTCTGGGACATGTGCTTTGCACGCATAGCCTGGGCTCCTTCCCCAACCTGCAGCTTCTGAGGTGATTGCACAGCAAATATTTCTCCAGGAGAAAACATCAGGGAAGCGGAAAGGAATCCTTTCTGCACTGCAGCATAGAATGCTCCCTGTGTAACGGGCCAGCCCCATGAAGGCTCATTTTCATCATTGGAGTTTAACACTGTCCTTCCCAAAGCAGCCGAGAAATGGCCCGTTGTCCCCCCAGGGCTCTGGACTGTTGCAGGTGGGGTCTTCATCCTCGTGCTGTGTCAGACTCGTCCCTGATGTAGCCCAGAGCCCCAGCTCCATCCCGTTCAGGCTTCACGCCCGCTCGGGAGCTGCGCGCTGAGGCCCGCAGCCCTCCCGAGGCTCCCGCCCGGGCGCCGCTCTTCCTACCTCACGTGCTCGCGGGGACGGCCGCACGCGGCCAGGCGCCCGGAGCCTCCTTCCCTCCCAGGGTGCCTCGCGGCCACGGAGGCCGTGTCCGCCGGCAGAGCCCGGCACACGCCGGCACCCCCGAGCGGGGAGAGCATCCGGCGGCGCTGCCGGGCGCTGCCCGGCGCGGCCGCGAGAGACGCCCTGCCCCTGCCTGGCCGTTACTTATTTATTACGGAGGCTGTAAGCAGCTGTGCTTTTTTACCCTCTCTTTCTTTTCCTTTCTTTTGTATTTTGGAACTACGTGTTGTAATAAATGCCCAAATAGATGTTTTAATAACTGGTGTCGGCCTTGTTTTTGGAGGACCGGATCCATTCGGGACAGGGCTGGAGAGTCCCTTGTGGCCAGGGTGGGGGATCCTCACTTGCACTCACACAGACCTGGCCATGTGGAAAGCTGGACACACAGACATATCCTCACACATTTATAGGGGTGAGCAGTTGGATGTGGGAGCTGGGTGAGCGGTCGGGTGCGGGTGACGCTCGCTCCGAGCAGGAGCTTGCATGAACTCCGTGTAATGAAGATACTGGGATGGGATATTGAGGCCCTAAATGGAAAACCAGTCTCTCTGCTCCCATCTTCCTTTTTCTGGTGTCCCATAACCCATCGAGGAGAAAGTGCTGTGCATTTGGTGTGTTTTACAGCAAACTACATCTTGGGAAAACGAAATCATGGGAAGCGCTACATCTTGGGATATGGAACAGGCCCCCGTGCTCTGCTCCAGGTCCACGCTGGCAGCACCTCAGGCAGCAGCCGGCCTCCGCAGAGCTGGTTTCACCCAATGGCTCTCATGGAAACATTTCCTCATGTCCCCCTGCAGCAAGTTTACCTCAGAGAGAGGAGTCAGCGCCAGGAGCTCCCCGCAGCTCTGGCTCCAGAAAGCTGCAGCACTTATTGACTTAAAGGTGGGAGTGACGGCTATCAAAAATCGGCTACCAAGGCGTTTTCCTGCAGGCCCAGCTAAATCTCGTCATGTTTTATAAATCCAGTCCCCTCACCCAGCTACACGACTTGGCACAGGCTCCTAAAATGGCTGCCAGCACCCCAGCAATCATGGCGGCCGCACGGTGCAGCTCCAGCTTCACAGCCTCGGGGCCGCTCACCATGCGCTCACACCGCCACACAAAAGGCACATATTTAACCCCCAAGCACAAGCTTTTCCCACCTACATCCTAGCTCCATTTTCCCAGTTTCCCACAGGACATTAACAAGT
>JAVCKT010002359.1:0-11578 GCA_032273925.1 Rhynchotus rufescens
TCTAGCTACGCTGTCAGGAACACATTTAGGGGTAAACATTTATTAATAACAATTAAGAATCACTTAGGAAATTTTCACTGTACTGTCAATGTGTTTATTTAGTCTTTATCTTGTCATTCCATCCTTCCTCTCCTTTTTACTTGTTTTAGCAGCCTATTGTTGCTTCTGGTAAATTCAGGCTCTTACAGGCAGAACAGTTTATAGGTTTTGCAATATGGATCTGTTGTGTCTTACTGAAACCCTTGACTGCTGTGGATTTAAGTGAGACTTGATGTTTGTGCCCTCTTTGTGGTTATCAGTTTTGATTTTGGGGGTGAATAGGCAGTCTTAGATTTTTTAAGCAGTAGCAACAAGGGAGGATATGGAATTAATCAAACACATGGAATCACTTTTGATGCTACTCTTGAGAGTATTAGAAATTGAAATAAGCTAATTTTAACTAAATAATTTTTAGCAACCAGTACTGGGCAGCAACAAAAGTTGTTGTCTTTCCCACCAACAGGAATTCTGAGTGAAAGTTCTCACAGAATAAGTCTCCTTTCCAGAGACATCACAAACAGCAGGAGGTTGTGTGTTCTAAGCAACAGAGGTCTTTGAAAATTTTCTTTCAGTCAAAAATCCATTTTTCTTTAGAAAACTTTTTTTTTTTTTGCCAGCTGTAGCTCCTGGTCTCCATCTTCTATTGGTAGTTGGTTCCGTATTTGATGCACACTGGGTTTGACTTTTTTATCTACCTTTATATAAGTTTGTTTTCAAGGGCTGAAGATTCAACCATTTCTAAACTTTTCTATAATAACATGTTTTTTTCTTCTCTGCATTTATTTTTAAAGCAAATATATTTGTAGTTTTAGATAGAGGAAAGTGGCAATTTCAGAAATTTATAAGGAATCCACAATAAAGAAGCAGACAAGTTGGGTGCTTTAAAAAGTTAAAGATTTTGAGGATTTGGTTCTATAAAAACATAGAGATAATTTCCCGTTCCTAAAGGTAATATTTACTGACATTGTAATTAATAGTCATTTTAATGGTTACAGTGAACCAGTCACACAGAAAAATCCACATTGATAAAATGACCTTCCTCCTGCAGGTATGCAGGCAGTAGGCATCCCTTTTCCCTTCCACCTCCCAACCTTTCACACACAGTCCCTTTTCTTGCCTCTCCTTCCTTTCTCTTCCTCCCTTTTGCCCTGCTTGATGTGTAGCTTGTGCTGTGTGTTGGCCCCAAGCTGAACTGAATCACTCCATGTGCATATGTTCTACCTTTGCCTTTTTATTGTCCTCAAAATGGTTGGATCCCAAGAGAAATATCATTATGGTGGAACAGTGCTTTGTAATTTAAAGGCTGCGAGACACACTCAGCTTCTGGTGCAGAGGCTATGCTGACATGGACAGTTTGTCAGTGACATGTTGTGTTAGGTGCATCATCACACAAGGCAAAAGAGAAAGAAATAACATGGATTGTAGGATGAAACAGAAAAGAAAGGAAAAAGCATTAGGATCTGATCTTATTGCACTTTGGCACAGGTTTGTGGATCTGCATATGGTTGTAGTCCATAAAAATAGCTTGTTTTTCTCTCTGAAGGCTCTTAAAAGTTTCAACAATACATAACATGTATATCCCAGTTACTCTATACAATACAAAGAGAAGGAAAATATAGAGATTATCTAAGAAAAAAATCATAAGAATGTGTCACAATTCATTCAGAGTGTGCCAAGGCTTAGGAGAATACGTATTACAGTTGTCTTGCATGGAGCAGTTTCAGTCTGATGAGTCAGTACCTCGCTGCATCGCTTATGGCAGCATGCAAAATGCATTGGGATCAGGTCGCTCCCATACATCACCAGAAGCTTCCATTAGCTGCCAAGCAAAGAAAGGAAAGGGAAAAAAAAAATAAAGAAAAGGAAACCTATGCTCTTGAATTACTACCAGTCATAACTGTCTAACCTACCTTCATATATTCATATATTTTAATAAAGAATACCTGTCTTCCATGTAATTATATCTCTAGAAAAAAAACATTGTGGTATGAAATTAATGGTTATTCTCCAAAGTGGGAAATGCCACTTGTGTGGGCAATACTTCAAGGAAAGTGGAAATATATAAATAAATGAACATGTCTGGTGGAAATGCAGGTTTCAAAATAACTACTCTGCCTTATGAGCTTTTTTCAGCCATGTATGTGGAAGTGTTTGTTTGGAGCTAAACATAGCTATACTTTTGGAAGTAAATAAGTAGCTGTAGCTAGTGCTTTGGCTTGTCGGTTAGATTTTAGAAAGTGCTATGATGATACTGAATGATCATCTTTTTTAATAACTAGTTTATCCTCATTTCCCCTGAAGTTCAAAGGGAAAACTAGTTCCCTGTTTGGCAATGGAAATTATTCTTGAAGTTCACGGCTTTGCAGCTGGCACAGCAGCAGCTCCCAGACTTGTCCAATTAGCCCCCTTGTGCTCACTGGAATTATGCACCTTCTGACATTCATAGAGTTTGCGTTGAAAGTGAAGATTTAAGTTCATGGTTTTTGTAAATAATGAACCTGCTGTTACTAAATTCATTTTGCTTCATGTGGGAAACTTTAGGTTGATTTACACAATAGAATTTTTAAGGAGCATAGGTTACTGTCGTGTCAAAAACACTTCAACAACTTAATAGAAATGTTTGCATAATCCCTGCCACTTTCCCTCTCATCTGGCGTTCAGTTAATCAGGCATGCACCACGTTGGGGCCTGATAATGCAAGCAGAATCAATCATGCTATAGATATTTCTATCACAGGTTTTGGCAGATACTATTGTTTGTGTTTTGCAATTACACCACTGTGGAAAAAAATACAAGCAAGCTTTGGGAATTAAGGGCTGGACTGTGAATCTCATTTTGCCTGTGAGTTGTGCTGGACTTTGAACTCTGTGATGAAAGGTTGTGCGCTGTGTTCACTGTCACCTGTGTGTAGAGTCTGGTGTATTTAAAGTCAGTCATCAACAGCTTAATATTATCTTTTTACATAGGGAAGATGCAGCAAACTGAGTCTTAATAAAACCATAAGTGCAATACATTGCTCTTTTACTGACTTTTATATTTCTGTGTGCATTACACAGTTATATGTAAATGTGGCATGTTCTCGTTTAACTTGGAATTGTTGGGCTGGATACAGGAATTTGTGGGTGGGTGGGAGTGGCTCTGGCTCTCATTGTGGGAGTTCAAACAAGGTGAACACAAGTAGCCCGTTCTGGCCTTAAATACATACAAAGATTTCTTGTTTCCCTAGCTGAGGATGTCAGCATTAGAATAGGCTACCACTTTGTTCGAAAAAAACGCCTGTGCCCCTAGTTAATATTTGATTTAAAGAACAAGCATTTGAGCAACACAGGTTGTTTCGGGGAAGACCTGAGGAGTCAACAGTTACGTGCTGCATTGATCTCTGCCAGCTTTCAGCACCCCTCATGTAAGTAAACAGGGTGTTCTCGCTGAAATGCAAAATAAACATGAAAAATACCTGGCAAATTCATGTCATCTGCTTCACCTTGGCTCATTCTTCTGGTCGAGAATCTAATGTATGTGTAGAAGACATAGCCTTCAAGGGTAACTGAGGGGTGACTGGGGCTATCGGTGACATGAAGCCACACTCGGGTCTGTGGCTTGCTGCAGGTTCCCCAGGCTAGTGTACTTTGTAATTAGTGCATAGTCTGTGACGAAGGATTTATTAGGACAGGGCCGAGGAGAACATAAATACAAATGTGCTGATGTGGGTCCTTGAGAACCTGCAGGCTTTTCTCTTGCACAAGTTCGCTCCTTGGATGCTGGCTGAGATCTTCCTTGGCCGATGGGTTTTGTGAGCAGTCCTATGTCTCGGGGCCAACCACAGCGGTGTTGCAGGAAGAACAACTGCATACAATTAAAAGCGCTTTCATTAGCCTGTTTTTCTGTGAGATACAGAATATTTAGAAAGGCTGACTTCAGTGGCGTATGATTCAGTGCACCCGTGGCAGAGTAATAAGGAGTTATATTTACACTGATGAAAACGTTGCATGGTCAGTGGTTAGCATGTTAAAAGTCATCATTCTCCCCAGTTACCTCACCAAGTTATTTCTGAATGGCAGCAACCAAATAAAATGATTGAAACACATTCCAGTCCCATCTCCCCCCCACCTCTTTCTCTTGGGGTTTTGAAATACAGAACTAAAACTCAGAGGAACTTAGACAAGGAGCATGTTGGTTTATTTAATTTTTTTTTTTTTTTCGTATGTAAAGATTATAGTATTGCAAATCTAAACCGTGAAGGGTTGAGGTATTTTTTGAACTCTGTCCCATGCAGGAGATTAAGAAAGACCTTGCACCTTTACGTAGCACATTCAGACCGAAGCACAGGGATATCCTGGACTCTACCCTATCCCCACACAAATCGCCTGCTGCAGGAATCTGCTACTGCAGTTTACATTGGCTCAGGTGAGCAGCAAGCCAGGTCCATCCCCTTTGGAAAAAGCAGGAAGCGAGGAGTGACCCGTGGTACTGCGGGGTGTCTGCAGGGCCCGCTGCCGGCATCATGCACGTGTCCCGGGGACACGTTCCTGCTCTGCAGCGCCCCGTGTCCGAAACGCAGCGCGGGCTCTGAGCGGGTTTCGTTTGGTGGCCTCCTGCCCCCTTTGCGCTTTGCCGTGGCGGCCCGAGGCAGGCATGAGGCCCGTAAATAAGCAGGATGTGCTCCCGCAGGAAGAGGCAGCGGGCCGGGCTGGAGAGGAGCCGGGCGGCGGGAGATGTGAAGCAGGAAGGAGGGCCGGTTCCCAGGCTCCTGGCAGCCTGAGCGAGGAGGCCGCCCTGCCATCTGCCCGGCTGCCGCATTGTGCTCCGGGCCGCTGCCGCCGCTGCGAGAGCCTGTGACAGGGTTTCCAGCTGTGGAAGGATGAGTAAAGGCTGTGGGAATAGGATATGAACCATGCGGTCTTGCCAACAGCAGCCTCCTTGCTGAATTTCTGCCGGTTTGGGGACACAGGAAAGCCCTTAGCTGGTGTGTGTGGGAGCTGGGTGTGCAGGGGAGCGCTCGTGGGCAGAGGGAGTTGAGAGGATCGGAGAAGCAACATTGCCCTCCTTTGGGGATCGGCGAGTTGCTTCCAGGAGGGTTCCCAGCAGCAAGGCCAGCACTGTTTTTTTTGGGCTCCTGTTTCTTGTTTAACGCCCGTTTGTATAATGCTGTATTGTGTAAATAAAGCTCTGACCTTTACCTTCTGATAACAGTATAGGAGTGAGGTAAGGTCCAATGAGAGAGGGCCGGCAGTGGGGATCTGCCAGGGCTAATGCCAAGTTTGCATTCCTGCCAGGGCAGCCGTGTTCTGGAGCACGCCGCAGGAGCAGCGCCTCTTAACAGATAACGGCGGCAAAATCTTATAAAATGTATTTATGTTTGCTTCTGGGTGGATGTCAGTGATTTTAGGGCAGTTGATGTGTGTGATAACAGGAAAAATGTGTGTTATCTCTCTGCATTTGATAGTTAGATTTAAACTGAGAGAAGTACATGCAAAATAAAAATCCACTAGAATTTTGCAGCACACTTAATAGAGAAATTTACTGAAATAAGAAAAGCCCTGTGGTTTTTCCTAAAATGTTGAGCTTTAGCTTTGTTTCTACAGAAACATGCCCTCCACTTCCAAACCAAGTCATGGTCTTCACGCAAGTTCCCAGAAGAAGAAGAAAGAATATGTTGTGTTTTGTATTGGTATAAAACTCTGGAAGTGTTTCCTAAATATAGTCCTGCTATGAAGGGACAAAAGTTAGGACTGAGTTTTGCCGTGCCCTTCTGCTGTATTTGTCTCCAAACAACAGAAAATATTTCTAATACCAGGTTGCAGTGGTGTTGCCCCTGGCCATGTTAAGGGTGAGGCTTTCTCCCTTCACTCACTATGGGGTAGCACCTGCCAGTGTTTCACAGCTGCCTTTAAAGCCACGGCTTTAAGGTGAGAGCCAAGCCCTCAAGATGCATCAGAGAAGCTGGAGAGTAGTGCAGAATGTTAGATGCAAGCAGCTCTGTATTCACTGTTTTTAAAATAGTGACATTAAAAATAGTAAACAAATGTGTAAACAAAGTTTGGCTACTGCAATCTGGCTACTTTGGGCTCAGGGTTTGCATTTGTTCTCTTTTCTCCACTTTCTCCCTTCCTGTTATAAAAAGCCTGTCACTTGGTGCCCCAGCAAATACTTCTGCGTGCAGGTCACTCCTGTGCTCATAGACTAAGCATGATTGCACGAGACTATTCATACATGGAAGGTGTGCAGCATCCTGTGTGATGTGGGACCCCTGGTATGGCTTTTCACATCCAAAATCTGTTTACTTTGAAATGCGTTATTATTGTTATTACATTTCAGAAAACACAAGGTGCATATTGGTTACTATTGCAAAAGAGTATGGAAAACAGGTATTTTAGCAGCCTAAAAGCAAATTTAACAGAATTACCATTTAAACTTTTGGAAACTTTAAAAGTGGATATGACAACTCTTACTCATGTGAAATAAAACAGAAATAATACTGCTTGGGAGAAGAGGCCTGATGAACTAAAACAGGAAAAGTAAGAAACCCAACATTTTCGAGAGTGCATCAAAAGCTTTGCGAGCACCAGAACAAGCAGAGCAAGGACCAGGTCAGATGCACCTCAGCTGGGCCAGCTGCCCTCTCACCTGCCCTCTGGGATCAGGAAGAGGAGCGGGGGGTGCCCCTGACTGTGCTGGCAATGGATGGAAAGGGAGAGGTAGCAAGGGTAGGACATTAAGAATTAGCTGCCCTCTTGTATTCAGGATTAATGCTTGCCCTGTCCACTGCTGTCAGTGTTTCACTGAGTCCAAGTAAGCAGCTGCCAAGAGCTGCTGGCTTTGACAGAAATATGTTGTCTTTAGTGATACCCACCTGATGTCACAGCTGTAATTCAGACTTGGCCGCCAGCCTGCACCAGCTCCATAGGGATCTTAAGTTGCTTCTGCCAAGCAGGAGAGACTGCTTCTGAGAGCAGAAGTTTCCTGGCTCCAAGAAGTGCTCATGGTCTGGGTGTCCCTACCGCTCCAGAGCAGAGTGTCCCGCTTCAGTGTCGCCCCCAAGGAAGGATGGGGACAAGCAGGGAAGGGGCCACCTGGATGTCCCCTCAGCATGGGCAGAATAAGCCCCGCGAGGCTGCCCGGGGGTTGCATCCCCTCGGGAGAGGGAGAGGAGGGATTTGACAGCCACATAGTGCCTGAGACGGCGCCCGCTGCAGACGCCCTTGGGATAAAACTGAAAGCGCAGCTCTGGAACCTACCTGCAGTCTGTGTAATACAGAAGTATTGTCCTTAAAAAAAAAAAAAAAAAAAAACCTAGGCCACTCATAACCTAAATTGAGGAACTCCACGTGTTCAAAGTGTGGAATATTAAGATAAACATTATAGCACTCAGCAGGTATTTACTTGATTTAGTATGCCGTTTCTAAGGGAGATCTTATGTCTATTAGCACCCATTAAAAAAAAATGCCTAAATATAGTCTAACAAACATAAATAATGAGTCAGATGGAATTGCTATGGTCAATTAAGTGGGTAATGGGTATTTAAAAGGTTCCAAACATCAATAAATCTGAAACAGCTCTGAAGGAGTACTTGTAGAACAAAAATAATGCACACTAAAGGAACTGCCTGAGTACATATTTACCTAAACTCAACCACCAGGAGGAGGACAGCAAGCATTTATGGTGCTGTATGATGAGGATATAAAAAGGTGTACCAAATGTGTGGAAGTTCATTAGCTGAAAGTTCATAATAACTCCAAAGGGGCCAATGCAATTTATTATGCTACATTAACATCCTGAAGAGGCCCTGATTCTCATTTATACAGAAACCTTTAAATACTTGATAGATAGTATAAAGAGAGCCAGGGTGAGAGAATCCCTTTCAGGAGCGCTGCTCTTCAGGCTGATTCTACCTTCAACCTCTGAAATTTCCCTGAGGAAGAATGAGGGGATCTTTTGTCAGCAACTGCAAGTGTTGCACGTGCACTCACAGCAGGAGAAACGCTCTGGTTTTCCATCGATGACCTCTGAATCATACTGAAGACCCCTTAATATCCCATCTACCATGGAGTCAACTCTTAATGCAGGACTACAAAGTTGCTCCAGAGCCTGTGAATTAATATTCACATTTGTTTCAGGGATGGGCAGTGCTGAGTTTAATATATCATATACGTGTCTTCGTGATATAGTGCAACTTTGCAACGACTCTCCTATTTTGTTTTTAATGTGTTTTAATTATTTTTCTCAGAGATTCATTTCTTTATGCATTCAAATTTGGAGCACAGGATGTGATAATGCATAATGAAAATATATGATAAATACAATTACAAATTGACATGAGGGTATAGAAGCTGCTGTCTGGCTTACGAGAGACTGGTCCTTTAAAAATCGTGATTCTTATTTACAGTAAGAACTTTCTGACATGAGCTGAGCAAAGCAGTTTCGCAGTGGGATTAAAATGTACTCAGTGCACTCAGTTTAAGGCTGTCAGAAGACTGCAAAGAGACCTTATTGAACATTGTAATTTAATGAAATTTAATGTAAAATAGTTCTTCTATAAACTGTGTAATTATGTTTCTTGCTAGTGTTGCCCACGTAACTATCTGGAAGTTCTACAGGATAATTTCTGATCTTAAGACTCTAGAGTCTGGTTAGCAGAGCTCTGAAGTATAATGCTACAGGCTTGGCACAGAAGTTTGGAAAAAAAATTCAAGTTTTGAAAGGCTCTTTATTTTTTAATATTGAATAAATTGTTCGGGAACTGCTCATTTTGCTTACCCTGTGATCTTGCTGAGGCCACTATTTACAAGCAAGGACTACCAGGTAAGTAGCAAATGTTGCAGATCAAGATGGCCCTTTAGCCTCCCGAGAACAACACTCAGAATTTGCTCTTATTTTTCCATTTGGCCTGGGCTATTAGACTCTTTCTAGACTCTAAAGCCCGTGCGTCTTTCCCAGTGAAGGGAAATTGCTATAGCACTTGCTCACCTCTGTGCTGGTGGAAGTGAATGACCTGCATGCATCCTAAGCCTTAGCAGGCTATTTTTTGATGTGACACCCACGTGTCATCTTTCCATTGCATTCATATGAATTGAAAATGGTGGTGAGGCGTTTGTATGAGTGCCTTAGAAATACTGGTGTCACTCTGGTGGCCTGGCAGCCCTGGCTGGTCCCATCACACTTGTTTTCTGGAGGAGACCAGGGGGCTGCAGGGCCTCCATCCAAAACACCACTGCAGCTGGAGCTTGCTGCACAGGAAGATACCCTTCAAAAACGTATCGAAAACAGTCTTTTAGAGAAGCATTCTTTGATTTCACTAACTCAACTGTAGTTTTAGAAGTCTGTCTTCTAAACTGTAGCTGTTTCGTAGTAACCTGTGTAGACCATTTCAATTACAGGTGAAAGCGGGGCCTGGAGCTGGGCCTGTCCATGCTAAGCACAGGCTTCGGTGACCTGCATCCACAAGCAGCATCAGAGTCTTATTTTCTGTATAGCTCATTGTAAAACAGAGAGGCAACACATATTCTTTCAGGCATTTTCTTGCATAGTAAATAAATAATCTTCTTAATTTTGTTTCTTCTTAATTTTGCCAAAATCATCTAATAGAAATCCTGTTTATCGTACCGTATTTTGAAAAACACAGAAAATCATGTAACAGAATTCCCTTGGAGATTAAGAAGCAGAGTAAGATTTAACTCACTGGTTTTACAAGAAGTTCTGCCAAAAACAGTTAAACTTCTGTTGAATGGTGATGTTTTGATCCTTCTTACATTCAGCTCGGTTAGAAAAGTTTCTGAATTAAGAGCCTGAATACCCTTCGCCAGCTCAGATCACATGATTGTGTAGCAAGACATTAGGCATGTGAACTATGCTGCTGAAGTCAGAATAGAAGCAGAAATTATTAAAATCTTTCCTCTGGTGAGTCCATATAAGCAAACATTTTCTTGGGAGCAGCATTCTTGCTGAGTTACATCATTTTATTTATGTTATATAAACTATTTAATCTTTTTTGTGTAATGTTACATGTTCTTCTCTTTGGAAAGGCTGTCCATAGAAAGACCCCAAAGGACTCAAGAGGTTGAACTGAGTCCAAAGTGAGGATGGAAAAATGAGTATCTCTACAAAGTTTATTACAAAGTTCTCGTTATTATTATTTTTCCTTTAATTTTTTGACTAAGAAAGCATTCTTCGTGGAAACATGATACAGAGCTTTAACAGGAGCCTGCTTGCTGCTAGGAGCTGTATTTGTTCCTTGCTAAGGGCGCCCTTGGGAGCCCAGGGAAGAGAATTCTGATAAATTTGTTTCTTTTTATAAAAGGGAACACTGTATGCAGAAACCTTCAGCAACCCTTTTCTGCTATGCTCTCTGTGTATTACGAAGTTGTGAGGGGCCTTGGCTGTTGCATAAAAGGCACTAAATGCCAGTTCGTGCTGACACCTTAATGGCTTGCTCAGGATATGCTTCTCATTACCTCTGCTGGGCTAATTTATTCTATACTTTGTGTTGCAGTTGCCAAAGAAAGTCTTCTTTAAATGTCCATAGAGTTTTTAAATTACTCTAAAGGGAAAAAAAAAAAAAAAGGAAAAAAAAAAGAGAGAGATAAAATGCAGATAAATTAAAATTATAAAAAACAAACCCCCAGAATAATAAGCATTATTTAGGAATCAAAAGATTTGTGTTACCATTTACAAGCAGATGATAATATTGTAGGACTTCTTTGTCTTTACTATATATTCTCCTCTGAGTACATCGAAGGTCTGGTACCGTGAGCAGCACAGAAGGTTTTTAACTGGAAAATAGTGATTTATATAAGTTTAATTAGCATCGTGTAGTTTTTTGTTTTTATACAGACAATCTTGTCTGAATTAAACAGAGAAACATTTCTAAAGCTTTGTAACAATTAGAAAGAAAGAAGGAGGGATAGAGCTTAAGGCAAGCTTTGGGTATCAGCTGCACTGAGTAGCCTCCACATCTCTATTCTGTAGGTCAATAATGCCCTGGCTGCGTGAAGATTGCACGAGTTGGCTTTCACTGCACTGCTATAACATTAATCCCTAGCAGAATTTGACCAAACCACAGGGGTTTCCAAGTCCATGCAGGGAAAACCAAGTGGCTTTTCCCTTCTTTACTGAGACAATGATGTATTTGGAACTGGTCACTGGCTAGGAAGGAATCACAATTTGTGTTTTGTTAGCTAGTAAATGAATGTCAATTGAAACTTGTGGAAACAAACAGGTGGGGATAAAATACTGTTAGATCATAGCACAGGGCTGCTATATAGCTGCAGTACACTGTGTCTGCACTTAGAGTGACAACAGGATTAATGGATTGCATTGAATTAATTTGTGATATTGCAACTTTGACCTTGTTTTTAACAGCCATTTGCAAGCTGTCTTTCAGGCTTAGTAGGCAGCATTATGGAAGTGATAGGTTTGCAGTTGAGGGGAAGTTTTTGACCCTATATCATGACTGTGAATGAAACCCTGTCTACACTACTGTGCTTATATCGTACTAAAATAATAGGAGTATTGTTGTGCAATGCTGACCTTTCTGTTCTGAGAG
>JAVCKT010002361.1:0-16967 GCA_032273925.1 Rhynchotus rufescens
GATGTTTCTGAAGCACTTGGATGCTGTAGTGATGAGCACTATTGAAAAATCCCTGAGGAAATGAATAATTCTGTACTTGAAGAAGGGTTTGAAAGGTGTGCTGTATAAAATGCATGAACTGCTGCGTTTAGTCACAGAAACATAGAATATGGAGTAGCTGCTCATTCTCAGAGCATCATCTAATCTGTATCCTGAAAAAGTTGAGAGGGCTTTGGAGAAAAATAGGGTATGATCACTTAATGAAAGGCTGTGTCACTGCACATATGCACCAGTGGTCCAGAGTGCTGCTTTTCCCTTTTCCTCCCTCCTCGTGAGCCCAGCTGGGACATCTCATCTGCTGCCACTCCTCCCATAAGCTCCTCTTGGAAGGCAACCTGCTGAACTTCCCTCTCTTCCCTCAGTCTCTAAGTGAAAGCTGTTGGAGGAAATGAGTTGTAACTTGGAAAATTGAAGAGTGGCCGCAGAGGCTGGGAAAAGCATAGGAGTGGGAAGGTGCAGTCGCTGGCAGAGGAGCTCTGCACCTTGGAGGGACAGAACGACCTCCCACTGCAGCAGATGGTGACCTGGGCAGAAATACCCAGTGTAAGACACTGTGCAAACACAGGGTGGCCTGAAACCTGTGCTCAGAAATAGATTCAAATGAAAAAAGTAATGCTACAGCTCAAAGATAGCGATGTTTATCTGGCAACCCTCTCAGTTTCCAGTAGCCTGCGGTTCAGAAGCTTTCTGAGGTGGATGTTGAGTACACATCCTTGTGTTGAATGATAGACATGTATTTTTTGACCTTTGTATAATCACTCACTTTTGGATACTTTCAGCATCAGAAACAGCCTTTGCAATTGTTCTATGACTTTAACAAAGTGCAAGACATGAGTGCATCCTTTTGTTTGTTTTGTATCTTCTTCCTTCTCGCTTTTATGCCAACCATTTCTTTTGCAGGTGGAAACAACAAGGCTGTTCCAGGGCGTTTTCTGGGCAAAACAGGCATGTAGCTGGGAGCGTAGGGCAGGAACATAGCTGTCGAGAAGGCTTGGAGGGCAGGAATTGGCAGGTTTTGCTTTGTCAGAGAGCCAGTTTAATCTTTCCAGTGAGATGGGGAGAGCTAACACCACCACAGCACTCCAGACAGAACAGTGCAGAAATGCAGGAAGCAGAAATCAGAGATAAAACAATCCAAAGAACAGCCTCAAAACCCCAAAATGCATCCACTATTCTCTCTCTTGCTCTCTTAAATTCATGATTTTGGGGTGTGATTTCTCACTTTCTGATCAATTGAAGATGACGGTTCTAAGATCCACAGTGTATCTTCCTATTTGGTCTGTTGTAATGTTAGACAGAGGCCCTGTGGCAAAAATCCAGGCCCAAGACTGTTTAAAAAGTGTGTTGAATAGTGGAGGACTTAAGAAAATGGGCATCAGATTTTGCCATTGTTTCCTTGCAACACTTGGGACTTACTGACAAGTGAAGCTTGTGCCTCGTCAAAGGAATTAACAACACAGCCAATACAGTCTGGACATAATTAGGAAAAGGAAATTCCAAAAAAGGGTGATTTTCTTTCCATAATATTCACTAAGAAAGCCTAGTGGAGGGCCTGCTAAATCTCTCTTATTCTGCTCTTACTTTGTGCTAGATCAGGAGATATGATTCTAAGAGAAGCCTGATCTTACAAACATTTGAATATGTTGGAAATTTCCCAAAGTAGATGTTGGGTCTATGTTGATAGCTACTGTGTATTCAAAAATACCAGTTCTACATCACTTAAGTGACTGATCTCCATAATATTTTGAGGAACAAGAGCCTTTTCTTCTTAAAACCCCTGAGAATCTGAACTCCTTTCTCCCAGCACATCAACAGTACTGTCTTAAGCAGCTGTTGGTGTAACAGTTTCAAGAAAAAACTAGTTAAGAATTTGTTTAGCTTTATTCGTGCTGAGCAGCTTCTCTGACTATTTAGCTGCCGTATAATTGAGGTTAAGAACAAACTGAGCATTCTCAAATTAGGGGAGTATAGAGGTGGATGAATTTAAATAATCAGCTTCGAAGTTTTGGTGGGTAGTCAGGCAGAACTTGGGCCTCTGGACTGAAAAGCAACTCCAACATGTCCCAAGGCAGGGAAAGTTACTGCAGGCGAATCGTGGTCTCATTCTGAAGATGATATATCACTTATATTTTGAAAATCTGATGGGTAGATGTGCTAATGTTTTATACAGCCTGAGATTTGGATATTTGGTGCAAATGTGGCTATGTTACATATCAGGAGTGTTGAAATGACATTTGAAACTTACTTCTATTTTTTAAACAAATTTTGGCTTTAAGAAAACCCAGATAAATTATGGGTTGATGCTCCTCCAGCCATTATTTACTAGACATTTTTAGAGATTATCTATTTATTTATTGCCCTCTGAGACTACTAGAGAGGAAGGAAAATGCAGTTAGTCCATCACATCCCTGGATAAAGAGAGATGCAAACTCTTAATAAAGTATCGATGGCACCCCAAGGGGACAAAAAGAGATTTGCATCCCCGTGGCCCAGCTGCCAGACCACATAAGTTACTGCAGCAGCAGCTACGTCCTGTCAGTGGAAAAGGAGCATGATGAGAGAAGGGGAGGCAGAACATGATTTGTGCTAGCATGCACTGAACAAACTAAGCTGTATAAAAAAGAATACATGAAATTAAAAGGATTAATGGGGCAAGTTAGTGCAGGGTAGCAGGGAAAGTCCCCTGTCTGGGCCATTCTGCCAGGTTCCACCCAGACAGGTTATTTTTTAAACTTTCTTTCTATTGTAAGTCAAGTTTCATCTGGAGATGAAAATTCAATTCCTTCTCCCCATCTTCACCTAGATAAGCTCTTAGAGCTCTTAAAATCTGTGTTTTATTTTTACAAAATTATAGCTGTTTTTGCTAAAGCCTGAAATGTTGGATTGGTACAAGGAAGGCTAATGTCATGTTAGCAATCAAAAATAATGCAGTGAGTTCATTTGCATCGAATATTCCTCTTAACCTCATGTTCTAAATCACTGCTAAATAGCTGTGCTGCTTCTTGCCAGAGCTGGCTGCATTTCAGGAGTGAGCAGAGTAGTTTCTACTTATACCGTAAAGGCCTTTGAAATCACCTGCGATAAAGATGTATAGATGTAAGGGTTTTATGATTTAAAGTCGGTCCTAAATATTTTTTTAGAATTTTTTTTTGTTGTGCATACGGACTGTTCTTTGCAAACTTATCCACCCATTCCCACTTCTGATGTTAAACAAAACTAGGCATAAATGTGCAGTATTTGCCCCACTTGGTGGTTGGGTGCTTTTATTTTCATTTGTTTATTTATTTATTTATTTATTTATTTATTTAATACCTTGCCTGGCTTTCATGTTTTCATCTTGGAAAAGGCAATTGCATTATTCACAAGGTGACAGTTGTTTTGGGCAACAGAAGGCTGACTCATTGAGGAAAAGGGATGATATTTGGGAATGAAAATCAAAGCTGTGACATGTACAATTACATATAAAATGAGACTATTTTTTCCTCATAAAATTCTCAACAAGTGAACTCCAGATGTCAGCATTTAAACACTATCAGGTATTGCTTGCATTACTGTAGCATCTACAGGCCCATTGGGAAATCACAGGTGTTGCACTCCCAACTTGAGGGGCACATTATGCATGGAAGAGCTTAGGGCTTTCAGTAGGCGAGTAAGAAGTAAAGAAAAGGGGACAAAAGCGCTACTTTATTTTAGGGGGTTTCTTTCTCCATGTAAAAATAACCATAACAAGTTTTTCCTGACACAGGTCAATCAGCATTTAAGATGTAGTGACTGTGACTCATATCAACCTGTGCTTTTGACCGAGTGGAATTAGAGTCAAGGGTGGTTCCTGGGCAGCTTCTACAGTCACTTATGCTGTTTCTTGGTACATGTGAGCTATGTGGGTAGATATGCCTGTTCTTTGGTATAGCCGTGGTCACATAGCTGGCTTCTAGGCAGGAGAAGCACCGCAGTATGATGGTGTCCATCACCAGATCCCTGAATAGTCCTGAGTTATTTTTGCTTGTCTGTAGCTGCATGCATTCCAGGTACATCATCATCCCTAAAGGTGAAATGATTTCTCTGTTTCTCTGAGGCACAAGTGGGAAGAGGCAGTTTGAGAGAGTTGCCGCTACACCGGCCCTGGCAAATGTGTTCTGGTGTTTTTCGCTGAAGTTTTTGCATGCATCTCTCCTGGTTTGTTGCTTTTCTTGGTTTAGAAGGAAACTTAAGTCAGTTTGGGAGGTCCTACTTCTCTGTAGGTATTTGAAACAGGCCAGTTTGTATCTACTAATGGAGATTTATAGCTCAGACCTAACAACTTGAGAGTTGACAAGGCATTCCCTGTATTCCTGTAGTCATGTCCCAGTAGACATTAGCATGAAATCTTGAATGGATTCACTGGGAAAGTCGCTCATTTTTCTAGTTGATCTGACAGGGTTTTATTCAGTAACACATGGTCTTTCTCCCATGCTCACCACTGTCTTGCTCCATGGTCATGCTGCCTAGGGGGGCACAAATAACCCAGGCCCTAAACGTGGCACTGGAAAACAGGGCAATCAGCAGCAATTCCTCATCTTCCTCAGAAGAGACTGCTCTGTCTGAATGTATCTGTAAATCCATCAAATTATCAAATGTAGTAAATGCTAACACAAGAACCTTTCTACTAAGGAGAGTTATGCCCAAGTAGGCCTTGGCCAAAAGGGTAATGCAAGTCAGAGATGCAGGGAATAAATAAATAAATAAAAAGATTTGTACTTCAAAAATAGTGTTTTGCTTAGACTGTTGCATTGTGGCTGAGGGAATGAAAGAGGGGACAGGGCTGTTGTTGGGAGTTTCACGGTGACAGGGCACGTGTGTGTAGGAACATCTGGTGTGCTTGGTCCTCACACTCCAGGTCTTTCACCATATCCTGCCCAGCACCGCTGAAGTAAACCAGGTGTAAGTGGTTTCGACAGAACAGCCAAAACCACATCTTACTCTGAGAAACGGTGTCTTGAACATGAAGGCTTTGTTCTCTAGGGCCAGAGCTCCTCTTTCCGCGCTGGTAGTCCGGGAGCGTGTTTACAGAGGCCAGCAGCCCAAAGGAATTGAATTCGGGATCTTGAAAGCTTCAGCCTTTGCAAAATAAACCTTCAAAGGAGATTCAGAACTATCAGCAACAAAATACTTTCTATTCTCATCCATGGCAGCCCCCTCCATTCCTGTCTCATGTTTATTTAGCAATTTAAAAAATAAATCCATTGCTTTGAGCTCAGGGGATTGATATTTTTAAGGTCTGTGGGTTGTTTTTTTTCCATGTACACTTCCCATAATGTTCTATATTTTCTTTTTCTTTTTGTTATTTTACTTTAACCATCATTCGCTCTTGTTGGCAATTGCAATTCTGGCTTTTTTTTCCTTATGTTGCTTATACAATAGGTAAGATGAGGGAATGCTGATGACCAAAGGTCCAATACTTCCCTTCTTACACTCCTCTTCTTATTGTACCTGAGTAGTCCAAATTGATGGCTCTTTTCCACGTAGGATGTCTGGCCTAAAATACATCTAAAAGGCCATGTTATCAAATATCTGTACTTACATGGTTTCTACAGTGTCTTTTTCCTGTACTGTTAATGCAGAAAGTGCTGTGAGGCTTCCAAAGAGTGTAGTCAGGAGTCTATTTGAGTTGCTTTAAAAAATAAGTAACACTAAGTTCCTGGGATCAACTTAATTGTCCCCCAGACTGGACTAAAACCAGAGCTGTGAGCATCATCTCGCATTAGTGCTCCTGCAGTACCTTAGCAAAAGCAGCAGATTTCACAGGGAGACAAGGTGGGGTGGAAAGACCACATCCCACCAACTGTCTAAATGCTAAATCCACTCACTCTCGACAGCCAGAGGTAGAGAATCTGTTTTAGGGTGATGATATCTATAGGGTCAGCTAACGGGGGGCTAGTAATGCTTGAAGCACTAGTGTGCAAGGACGTGTGAGAACTCACCAAAAGGCTGACCCATGTGCCTGTACACAAGCAGTGCTGCAGTGTGAATGCGGACACTCATCCCTGGTGTCTGCTCACGTCAGGAGAGAGCATTGCACTGCATGATGACAAACATCAACCCTGAAATGGCCCAGGCCACAGGGATTTTGTGACCTGTTCTGCAGCACTCCCTCCAGTTTTGATGGTCAGACAGTAACACAACTCACACATACACAAAAAGAAGAAAACACAGCTTTACATTGCTTTTCTCACCGCAGCTACTTTATCAGGACTGCAAGACGAGACAAAACTACCTGACAGGGCAAAAACAAACATGTTAGAAACATGTTAGGGGGAAAAAAAAGGGAAAGAAACTGTACTCATTGATATTGTTCTGATTTATATTCTCCTTGAAAAGAACTTCACGCAGAAGGCGTGGAAGCCTAGGGAGAAGGAGACAGCATGCACCTTGCTGCTGAACGTGTGGTTAGTGCATCCACACAGCTGAACGTATCACACAGGGCAACTGATTTCCGAGCCCGTTTGACGTGCCCTTGCTTGTGCAAAACACGTGTCCAGCCACCAGGCGCTCAGAAATCGGCTGGAAATAGTTAATTAAATGCATTTGTGCCCCACCACCTGATTTGCATGCGGGATTGCCAAAACAGCGTGCTAAGATTAGGCACAATGTACTCTCAGAACACAATTGTGCTACTGAAACCGTCTGAAAATCTGGCGCGTTGAGTTAAATTTTCACATTGTGCCTTCTTGTGTAATAACAATAATCTCCTCTGCCTTGGAGTATAATCGCAATAAAGAGCTTTGTGTGATTCATTCAGTGTTTATTCACTCAGTAAACAGTCCTTTATTGCTTTTTATACTACAAAGCAAATGAGATTATTGCTTAAATTGTCCGGTAGTGACTAGCTTCTGTCCTCTGGCTTGCTTGTTTGGTTTGTTTTTGTGTTGTGGTTTTGGAAAAGAAAACTTGTTTAAAATTAGCTCCCCAATAAATCACAGTAACAATGAAGTGAGAGTTTCTGCAGTGTGACAGATTTGTAGCTTTTTATGTTTGTAATGGTGATGATATGTTTTCTTGCTTATTTATTCCCTTCTGCCTTTATTCTCCCAAACTCCAAAGTCTATTGCAGTCGAGAAAGTCCCGAGATGCTGGAATCTGGGATGGGGACCCTTGGGTGTCTTGTCCTTGGCTTGCACAACTGCCTCTGTGCTGGTCCTTGGGATGGAGAGGTGCAGGAGATAAGCAAAGAAAGGTGAAGGGCAGCAGTCCAATGCTCCCAGTTGAGAGCCTCACCTATAGTTCCTGTTCTGCCCTTCTCCTAAAAGCTTGAGCAATTCCCTTTGCTTGCCTGTGCCTATACAGTAAGGCTGGTGATGTTCCCTCCCTTGGGAAGTGCCCCCAAGCTCTTTGGATTGTAAGGAATTATTTTCAGTACTCGGTGAAAGTTCCCAGGAGCAACTGTTCTTATAACGTCTCTCCAAGAAGGTAGCTTGCTGCAGGAAATCCTCAGGCCCCAAAATACCAGGACTGGGGACACCATAGTGTTGATCACCTGGAGAGCAGCAAACCAGCCAGAGACTGCATTTGTTCATTCACCCCTTTCCCAAGCATGCAAATGGGACAGTCCATAATTATTCCTTGCCACGAGCCTATGTAGTGTATTCCCCAAAAGAACGAGGAAAAAAACATCTCTTTCGGGCAGTAATGCATAAGTGGCATTTCTTATTTCAGTGTTGCCAACTTTCAGATGTTAGCAAAGCATTTCACCGATAACTATTGATCCGCTGTATTTATAGCAAGCTAGTACCTGGTCCAGTTCAATATTCAGGAGATGCCAATTTTCTATGAACACCTGAAAATGACTTGGTCATTCTCCATTTCGTAATTGCCTTCATACTCCTAGGGCATGAATTGCATTCTTTAAATTCCACCTAGAAACAGAATGTAGATATGTTTGTTTCTTCTTGCTAAAGCCAGGCATATTGTTTCCAGTTTGGGCACCTTGGGTATCGCTTAATTTCTGACTTCCTTTACTTACGTCTAGTGTCAACTTCCACTCTCAGACAGATACCTTAAATTAATTGATCCAAAATTGCAAACTGGGCCTCTCAATCTGTTAGGTATGCAATTTATTATGCATTTTCTCTAATGGCAAGTATATTCTCTGCAGGAATCTGTGCTTAGCTAGTCTTGACAGCTTTTCAGAGACTAAATTTCTCCTTTGGGAAGAAGAACCCGATCTTCTTGTGTCTGGTCTAGTGCCAGGGGATAATGTCACATGAGAGCTTCTGCCTACCACATGCTCATCGCTCTTTGCTGTGGTTTCCAGACAGCTTGCTTGCTTCAGAGAGTGAACTCACCCTAGTGTGGTCATCTGGTATCTCCTAGCACTTGATAGCAGGAGCAAACCCTGCCATGATAGTATGGCTTTGACGAGGAAGGTTCCTGAGATTCCTCTTTGAGAGACTACCATATAAAAGCTTTTCTTATCTTGGGGAAAAACTATCATTAAACAATTGATATTCCTATGGTTCTGAAATAACTGTTTTTCATCATTAGCTGAATGTACCTTAAAAGGGAGACTTTCAGATCCAGTATTGGCAATTAATGTCTTTCCTTTGGGAGGTAAAGGAAGAGAGAGAGCAAATTGCGAGGGAGGCCTTCAAACATCTCCCGTTAGTCACCTTGCTGCAATTCCGCATGGGGGAACCATCCCGCTCGCTTTCCTCTCCAGACCCTTCTCCCGTTTCATCTCTTTTTACTGCAGACCCTGCATCGAAGGTGCCCACGCTCAGGGTGGGCTTGTTGGGTGTGAGGAGGGCATGCAGACCCCAGTCACAAGAAATATTAATTAATCCCTACTTTAGAAAAGAGACCTCTGTGGGCAAGCTCTGCGGCCAGGCACTGCAGCCCTGCTCCTCAAATGCAGCCCGTGGACACGATTAAGTGAACTGCCTCAAATCATCCCAACTTTCTCACCATTAAACAGCAGCTCGAGCTCCTTCTCTTTTTGATTTTCTTTTCTTATTCCCTTTTTATTTTTTTTTAACCTGGCAGCCTTAGTCAATAAGCCATAAGCGCCGAGCTAAGAAGAACTGCTGTCATCAGACAAAAAGGCCTCCAAGTCCACATCCCTAACAACCTATTTTAATAACAAGAGCAATAACGGGATTTATTATGCATGCGGCTTTCTGCAATCATTTCTGAAGAGAAAATTAGTTTGAAGCCTCGGGCGACAGTTGAACTCTCAGAGGCGCCTAAAATAAAGTAAGGAGGGGGGAAGCGATGGAAGGGGGGAGGGCTGAAAAAATAATAACTGGGGGAGAGTAAAAAAAGAAAATGTGCGGTTGGGAAAAGTTGTTGGAGGAAGCGTGGTGGTAAAGTTTGTGTCTTGCTCTTGTCCTCTGGAGGGAGAGCGTGTTGGTGCTTGGCTCTGGTGGCCTTGGCCTCTATGGGTGGCACTGACCATCAGAATCCCTGGAGCAGCTGCAAATGCCAGTGGGTGCTGGTGAGTGAAGCTCAGCGCTGCAGTGAGGTGGGTAAAGACAAAAGTGGAGGAGGGAGAAGAGGTCAAGGGATGGGTGCTGCTGGAGGTACAAATGGCACTTGTGGAGCATCGTGTCCGCTGGGTTGGTCATGGCATCCCTGCTCCTCTGCTCCCGCATAGATCCGGATGGGGTGTGGGATGGTTGGAGATGCCGCGTGGCCTTGGGGAGCCCAGGAAGATCCGGAGGCTTCTGTGCCTGGCCGTGCCCCAACAGCATCCCTACAAGCCAGATCAAGGGAAAGGTGTGTGCATGGAGGGGACCTTCACACGGGCATGTGCGACCCATTGCAGAGACACAAAGCCAGCTGCTCTCATGCAGGAAGGACTGAGTGCTGCTTCTTTATTATTTTATTTTTTTGAGGATTTTTTTTCTTTTCCTGAGGCATTGCACGAATTTAATTGCTGGAAATTCTGTGGACCCAGCTGACTGAGACCGAGAATCTCAAACCTGCTATTAGATGCTCCCTGCTTTCTGGGCTCTGGTTTGAGGACACGTTACTTAACTCCAAATCTGAAGTCTGAGGCCGCCCCTTTGGAGATGTGAGGGGCGGCCAAAGAAAATAACTTGTGGTTATTGTTCAAAAAGTCATCGTACCATAAAAGTATATGATCACTTAAAGACAACATCAGAGAACAGGGTCTTCTGCGGGCTTTGTCCAGGCCCTTGGCTAACCAAGTAATTCCATAGTGATATTTATGGCTTGTATATAAAAAAGAAAATCGCCTGGAATCCTGTGGCCGTTTGGGACCCGTGTCTTTAATGTCTAACTGCTTATTCATTCTAAAAAGTGGGATTTAATAGGACAGTTATTGTATGTTATTTAAATACCAATTGATTATTAAAAACATATTTATTTATAACTACAAATTATAAAGTGCTTGGGGAAGTGCAGCCAATCAAATCAGCGGACTGGCTGATGAATACCCTTTTCTACCCTGTTATTTTATATATAGAAATGAGGTTGACTTATGCAGCGAGAATAAAACTTAACTGCATTTATGCATCATTTCTTTCTTTGATGGATCCTTGTAACTCCCTTTAATGGTAATAGGACCTTTGCTTTCCAACTGAGCTGCAAATAAACAGACCTCACGGTCGGGGTCCTGTTGCCTTTTGGGGAGCTCTGAGCGAGGTTAAGCAGAGGCAGATGAAGTGTTCTCAACTTTAATCATGCATGTCTAAAATATTTCTGCAGATGATCCTCTTTCCATCCTCCCCAACAATTACTACCTAGAGGCTCTTTCCAGTTATGCTGATGCCTGCCACAGAGCTGGTCTTTCTTTGGACTGATGGCAAAACAAAATACTGAATTAGCAAGTCGCTACCTTTTATACTAGTCAAAGTCCTGCTCCTTGGTAGGCAGCCTCGAAGGGCTGCCTGAGAATGAGTGTAACTTCTTTAGATTATTTGCACAGAACTCCTTGAAGATTTTGGTCTTTCTTTCATGCGTACATTCCTGGCCTCCTTTGGTGGCATTCCCATCCGAGAGAATAAGGACATGTTGAAAGCTGTAAGTAATGATGAACTTTCTTCCTGTCTCTCTCTATTCTTTCCTTTCTCTTTTTTTTTTTTTTTCTTTTGTTTTTAAGGTTCTCTCTTTTTTTTTTCCTTTATTTTTTTTCCTCTGGATAAAATTACGTGATTAATGAAGGCTTGAAAAAAAAAAGTACCTCTTTCCTGACTCCTTTTCCACATGGACAGGGCAGCTGTTGCAGATACAGGTTCTATTGCTCAAACCAGCTTTTACAGCACAGTAGGCCTGATGTGCAGCTGAAAAAAAAAAAAAAAAAAAGAGAAAATCTGATATTATATTTATGTATCTGTTTAGGGAAATTAACCCAAATCAAAGTGATAGCCTCAAAAAGAAGACAATAAGAGAGTGGAGAGGAAATTTATTATTTAAGAAAAAAGATGACTTGTACTAAGATATAACCAGAAATAAATGAAAAACACTTTAAAATCCTGTAACCTGGTGGCTTTATAACCTAACTGTGCAGAGGAAACTGGCTTGCTTTCCCTTCACAATTCTTAATGTTTAAAGGTAGCGCGTCGAGGCGTTGCATCACCAGTGTGAGTATCAATCAGCAAGACTCCCTTCAAATCAATGTTGCTACATCCATTTGTGCAAGATTCAGCTCCAGAAAAACAGAAACATCTCAGGGTGATGTGCTAAAGCCAGGGAAATCATTAGACCTTACTGCAGCAAAGTGCTTTTTTTAACAGGAGTCTCCCATTTTTGAGGTATTCCTTTAACTTAGTGAACTTGCTTTCTAAAATATATTTTGATTCACTATTGAAAAATACTTGCAGTTAAACCGTGTTGATCCCGTCAGTGTGTTATTGTATTTTTTCCCTTAGTTTAGTGAAAAAAAAATCTATTCCTAAATACAACACGATCTTTGGAAGATGTTTATTATATTTCGATAGCAAACTTGACTTAGTTGAAGGAAAGGACTTTTGTTTATTAATTAACAGAAACTTGCTGGAGTTAGTTCTGCTGCATAATTTGTTTTGCCACATAAGGCCAAATACTTCGAAATTTCATTTGGTAGAGCCCTGCTGTTACTGAATCAAATGCTATAAAGGTGACTTAGAGCAAAAACAACCCTAGGCCAAACCTTGTGTGTTGTATAGAGACCTCTGCATCCCTCCAAGTTTCTCTAAGATATCCATTTGTGCCGGCATCTGAGCTCCAGATGAATCATTTATTATGAATACATTGCCTGATAGATCTCCTCTTCTGTGTCCACAACCAGCTAATGAAATAAATCTGTTATTTTCTTGCTGTTTGTTCAAGAGTTCATGCTAACAAATTTCAATCTTGCAAACAGTTTTCTACAAGGTGTTGCTGTTTATAAAGCATAATACGAGGTTGGTAATATAGGTCATTAATACATTTCCCACCTGTGTGTCTGCACAGAACTTATAATGTGTTAGAAGGAAGGACCTGAAGGGCCTGAGGAAGAGGCAAGGATGGCAGGATAGGAGCACCAGCTCCCTCAGACCACAGGGCTATGTTGGCCATCCCGGAGGTTTTCCCTTGGGTCTGTTTTTTCTTGGAGTGAGATGAGTATCTTGGTGCAAAAACTGCTTGTCAGATCAGGACTTGGCCTTGTAGTGAACAGGAAGCACTTGTTGTCCATGACAGGACACTGCAATCCTGTCCACGATAGGACAAGGAAGAACGTGCTGGAGAAGGGACTGGCTGGTCATTGTGCTGCTCTTGGGGTAGACCTGGCAGGTGCCCAGAGAGTCCTGGTTCCCATCGTGCTGGAAATCAGAGCCTTCATCTCAGAGAAGTTGTTGCTTTTGAAAGACAAAGCCCCAGACCCAGCGTGGACTTCACCTGGGTACAGGTTTGGAACATGAAGGCGATTTGGGTCTTCCCTCTGCTTTGTGTGTTCTCTTCCCCTGCATCCACTGAGGCTGAACTTCAGTAGGGCAAAATTTAGAGCAACAAGTAAATTTTCTATCTTGGTCTCATTTGAGAATTGGGTGAGAAAAATGATCTAAAATGCTTTATTTTGTACCTTCAATAGTAGTAAGACTGTATTGTGTGGGGTGCAGACGCAACATGCAGTGTTCAACCAGTGTGCAAGCTCGCCCAGGCCACCTGCCTAGAGCAGTAGACATTCAGATGTGCACTTTTGGACAGCTAACCTGCACTTTGATACTGTTTGCACTTATTAATGGCATCAAAGAGACATCCAGTACAGTAACTGTAGAGGATTATGTGAAGTGAAGGGTGAAATAACCTCACCACGAGGCACACACGGCAGCATTCCCTTTTGTGTATTGAACATTCCTGTAGGCTGAGCTTGCTCTTTTCCAGACGCTGCTTTCTTGGCTGGCTGGATTATTGTAGATCACCTCTCTAACCTGCTGTATTAATTTCCATTGACTGTGAAAAGAACTTGTCAAATAAAGAGGGAAAAGAGGTGGGGGGAAGTCTTTTAATCCATAAGGCACAGTTCTTAAAAGCACCTTGTTGCGTCGTAGCTGCACACGAGTGAAGAATTTGTCGAGAACACAGGGCTGCTGCTAATTGAATAAATTACAGCATTGGAGCCCAGAAGCCACAAATCATGTCCTTGTAGCACCAAGCCATTCCTTTATGGAACTGGCCTTTTACCACCTGGAAAAAAACTTTTTGAGAAGAGTGCCCTGCAGGAAAAATTAGAAAGTGTGTGTGTATGTATGCGAGTGAGCGCAGTGTTCCTCTGTGAGATGAGGGCTCCCAATCTGGTTGAGTTTTGTGCTGATACCAGCCAGTCATATAAAGCAGCAGGACCACAGGTGAAGTCCTTCAACAGGCAGGAGAAGCAGGTGAGATGAAGGGGGATTTTTCAGCCGTGTGAGGGTGGCTGGTGGTCCCTTCTGTGGACTGACTCCAGGTCATTTCTTTTTGGACCACTAGAGCAAGCCAACCCCAAGAGAAAATACTGATTGTATCACCAAGCACAGCACAGATTTATGTGACAGTCACTTTGCTGCAGAGGTCTGCCACAAAGCACTATTGATTATTTTATCCTTTGAGGTGTCATATCCTTGTGAAAAACAAGCATCCAGCAACAGGTCCTTGTTACCCTTGTCATGCAGGTGCTTGTCCACTACGATTTTCCCCATCCATTTTAAATACTGTACAAGGAAAAGGAATACAGGATTTTTTGCATATTTTTCTGTGGTGTTTGATTCTAGACTGTGGGCTGAGTCCTGTGCTCTCCGCTGTCGTTTGAAAGGCTCCTACTGAGTTTATCCATCTTTGGATGGAGGAGAGTTCATGTGTAGTAATCTAGCATGGCACACTCTTTAAAGGGAAGTTTAGCCCTGTGTAGAGCAAGACTCTTCAAGCTAATTCCCACTTCGTACTGTGAACCAGGCAATAAAAGTGAAAAGAGCTCACTGGAATTTCCTTAAGGCAACCTGAAGCTGCGCTCCCACTCTTTCCCAGTTTATTAGCAGTATTTGGCAAAGTACTTCAGGCTTCTTTGCAGACCCCTGTAATTGGTTAGCAGACACCAGAGGACAAGCTGCCTGATAAAATTCAGAGCCTGTAAAGAGGCAGACAGGCATGATAACAGAGCAATAAATCACAGCCGTTAGGGTATATTCCTGGGATGGCTGGCATGGAGGTTTCAGTCAGAAGTCAAGAGGAACCTCTAGCTGTGTGTCATGCTTCACGTTCGCATCTCGGGCTGGATCCTCTCCAGCTACCAGGGCAAACACAGTGTTGAGGCCCACTCTAAAAGGGAGGTAACCACAGGTGAGGTGCCAGGTGGGAGAGACGCTCAGACTTGTTCTTCAGAGGCTGCACTGGAAAAATGTATTAATTATTATTGTACACATCAGGAACTTCAGTTCCGGGACTAACTGCCTGTCAGTATCTTAACATGAGTAATTAGTTGCAGGTCCTCGTACAGGTCCTGGTAACTGCCTGGGATCGTTTTCTGCACAGCTCAAAAGAAACATGGGATGAATACACGCCAGTGAGTCGTAAACCTGATAAAAAGGTGAGGAAAAATGAGGAGAAAAGTGTCAGTGTCCTGCAGCATCTGCTTGGGACAACAGCCTAGGGACAACCATGTTTTGCACCCACTGGGAATCAACATCTGCTCTTTATTTTCCTCTCTCTCCCCATTTCTAGCAGTCTTTGTGGGCTGGCTAGACCACGTGTTGAAGATAGTTAATGAGAACAAAGTCTTTCTTCCACCATCAACATTGCAAATCTTTAGCTTTAATGCATGGCCCCTTGTTTAATCTTTTATCTTTTAACTTAGGCATGTACTATTCTTTTTCTCTGTATGAAGCTTCCACAAACCACCATGAAATCACAAGAGAATATATATATTTTCAAAGTGTTCTATTGTTATTTAGCTCCAGACCTGCATTTTGCTGCACACTATTATGTCAGTAGCTCTGCTGCTTCCTGCACACCTGAATCTGGGAGGCAGTTGAGCCACTGCATTTGGGCTCTGGGAGAATACAGTGTGACGTGGGATATTTGCTCCAAGGATTTGCATCAACCTCCTGGAATTTTAAGGTCACTGTGTACCTGCAGTGAATGCAGACTTTCTCTTCCACTTCTGTGCAACCAGAATGGGTTGCTGTGATGATATACAAGTGAAGGTTGCTGCAACATGAGCCCTTACAACCCACTTATACCTCCATTTATCTCACATCCCATTTGCAGGACTCTCTGGAGCAAGGTCACGCTAAGTGACCACGTCTCCATCTTTCTGTCTTTCCTGAATCGCCACTGGAAACTCGACTTGTTTTTCTTTTCCACATGGAATTTTTGTAATGGAATGTTGTCCTATCTTTAGATCTGGTTTCAGTTTGGTGCAAAGCAAATTAATTCTTCTGGCAGATTTTTTCCCCGCTATCAGTGGGGGTTCCTGTGGTACATTATCAATGCTCCTCACCCCAGTGATGCATAGCACTAATCCATCATTAGAGCAAGAGTGTGCTCTGATGATGAATTAAAATAATTCATCATAAGAACAAGGGACTATAATGTAACACCGTCTAAAGATGACACCATGCAGAGCTGAACAGATCAACGGGGAAATTCAGTAATGCTTGTTGAACCAAGTGGATCTGCTGCCAAGAGGCTCTTCTGCAGCAAAAGTTTGGCAACCTGCAAAAACATCATTATTCTCCTTGCTGAACCAACTGTTTGCAGTAATGGCAGTGATTTAAGCAATTTTTTGAAACAACAAAGGGATCCTCCCATTGCTAGTCACCCCCCATTTCGAGAATAAATGTTCCGGCTACAATTACAAATCTTACATGAGTCTTAATTTTTAAAGCCATTCACATAATGAAATGCAAATATAGCAGCTATTTAAACCATCAGTCCAAAGGAGGTTTGTTGCAGCATGGTTAAATGGCTGAGGGAGAGGATTTAAAACTCTGGAGACGTGGTTATAGTCTTAGCTTTCTTATGGAAGCACTACATCTGTAATTCAGCACTTCATTCCTGTCTAGTGCACATTTGCTTAACTGTAGCCATATGTTTGTGTAGATTCTTCAGAACTCTGTTAAAATAGGGATTAACTGAAACACCTATTTAAATGCCTTCCTGGACATAAGTTTATGAAATCTGGAGTAAAAGCAAATATTGTACAAAAGGCTTAAGCAAAAGGCAGAAGTTTCTATTTCACTGCCTACGGACAAGGAGATTTTGAGTTGCATCCAGTAAGTGGATCGTCAAAGGTCCTCCTGTCAGGTGAAACGCAAGAGAAAGTGCCTCTGCTGAAAGAGCAGATTGGAGTATTCATAGAATCACAGGCTAAAGCAGGTTGGAAGGGACCTCGGTGAGAATTCACAATGTTTCGGTCAGGAAACCAAATAATATATGGATAAATGTAAAAAAAAAAAAAAAAAAAAAAAAGAGAGAACCAGAGTGATGTGCAATTT
>JAVCKT010002362.1:0-12219 GCA_032273925.1 Rhynchotus rufescens
CCTTCTTACCTCAGTGCTAGTAGTCTTCAAAGAGAAAGTTTGGAATGAATTTAAGGCGAGCAGAGGAGCCCTGCACTTGTTTGTAATCAATAGTCTGCCTAAATGACACGTTCACATTGTTTGTGCCAGGAGGTCAGTTCGGTTCCACAGTAAATACATAGGTCAGAGATCTGTGTTCCTCTTTTCCCAACTTAATGGAAAAAAAGCAGTCCCTAGGGGATGTGGCCCCTCTCTGGCTCTCTGCAGCCCCTCTGCATGCCAGAGATACTGCATTAAAGCTGACTTTAAATAGCAAATATTTTAAGGAAGATGTCAAAGGGATAGCTAGAGGTAACACAGTGGGTTGTGAGTTTTTAAAGATCTAGAGCTTGCCTGCCTTTGATTCTGCTCTTTAATCCTTTGCTGAGAGGTCAGCTACCAGGGTAGCTATTGCCCTGCAATTTGCTAATGCAATAGTGAGCACTGTTCCTCTCACCCTATAATAGAGTTTATTTCTATTCCGAACTCCAGTTTTTGCTCCATAAAGAGCCCTTCGGCCTCCTTTGGCTGCGCAGGCAGCTGCCTGTAAAGCTGAATGGGGTAAATAGCAGTGCAAATGCAGCGCCCCGTTTTTCTTTTGTTTGTTCCGCTTCTCACTTTCAGTTTTGCAGGTTGGCTTCGGGGTTGCAAGCTGAGCACACGCTGCACTTGGATCTCGATGTTCAAGATACCTGAGCAGCTTTCATCTAGCCTATTTGTGTCACGGAAGCATCAACTCTGAAGCCCGCTTGCAGCAACTTTTTCTGGTCTGTTCAACGCTAATAAAAGGACTTTAAGAAGGCACTTAGATTTGTTGTGTTTGCCAGGAGAATATCGCTTCCCACCCTCCACATTAGAGATTTTTTTTTCCCTTTTAACTCAAGTGCCCTCAAATGCCAAAGTGTGTTCTACAGTTTCTTAATTACACTAGAAAAACGATTCAGCTTGTAACTTAATCATTTTCCTAATAGCTGCTGTTTAGGGAAAACTTATTTCATGGGAAGAAATAAGTTGTACGCATGTTAGTAGGCCTGTTAAGTTGCCTTTCAGGTCAATGTTAGTATCAATGTGATACTGGAGCTTCCGTTCCAATTTGGAATTTTTCAAATTATGTTGCATCACTTATGTTTCAGTGCAACAAACGCCATGCTGTGTTTACAGTGCACAGCAGTGGATGCACGGCGAAAAAGCTAAGACATAAATGGGATTAAAATGGTCTCTGCAGAAATGCTGTCATTCAGAATATTCTGGGCAAGACTTCATTCTGCAAATAATTCAGGCACACAACCCCAGTGGCCCACCAATGATCACATTTGTTAAATTTGTTTTTAAAATGTTTATCTCTTGGGGTGTCTTGCTTTCTGTGTTCCTGTGGTGCCATTGGGTATTTTTTTTTTTTTTCATAATCCTTCTGATAGCAGGAATTAATAATATTTGCTATGGTTCTTTCTTTATTATTTCTTAAAAAAATGTTTTTACAAATCAGTTGAGTGTTGTCATAAACCATAGTTCTACTGAAAAATCTCCTTAGGAATAGGTTTACGTGGTAGGTCTGAGTACATGCTGAAATAAATGATTTGCACACAGTGCTTGGAGACGGGTGAGGTGGCTCCCTTTCTGTGAGCCCCTTTGAACCGCTTCTCCCGGCGCTGAGCGAGTTCCTGGCCCTCTCCGTGCCCGATCCGTGTGTGCTACCAGATTCCAATTCCGCTCCAAGCGACTCTCCTACCACATTATTTGGCACTGGAAGGTTGCAGTGATGCTGCTGAAAGAGCAAGATGCTGGGTAGAGCCGCATAGTGGAAAAATAAGAGTTAAAGAGCAGAGGAGTGCAAAAGGAAGAGTTGGCCTGCCTTGGCTTTCCAGAATCATTCTTGTCCAAGTGTGCATGTGTGTTTTTTCTTTCTTTTTTTTTCTTTTTTTTTTTTTCAATTTCTCTTTCATGAAAATGAACTCCTTTCATGTGGAAACTGTGGAGGCAAATATGGAAATTCACTGTGGGCTTTTTGTCACGTGGGCTGGCCAGGAAGGGGACGCATTCAAACTGTTTTCCTTTCAGCTGTTTTGATAGATCTGCAAGTCACGAGATGCACAGAGAAGGTGCCAAAGGAGAGGCCTCTTTTGAAGGATGCTTGTGCCGTACAGCAGTGTGTGCTTTGTACATAACTGTATGTACTGGTTGTCAAAGAGTTTGAAAAAATGTCCTCTCTGACCAGCAAAGCTCCTCAAATAATAGAATAATGTTTGATATTATTGAAGATGCTCCAGCAAGTTTGAAATAATGTGAACTAATGAGAGAAGGAAGCAGAACCATGTTACGTACATAGTCTGTACATGAAACATGTACATGGTCTGTCACATCCATGAAAACACTGCTGTCCATTCCTGCTGATGGGATGGGCTAGCCTGGTGGATGGGTTGTTCCATTTGGGCTAAGCTTCCACACCTGGGAAGTTTTTGTTTTCCATTCCACACAGGGATGGCTCTGCTCATTTCCTCTCCTCTTCCCTCTCTCTCCTTCTGCCTCTGAGTTTTGTGTGTGTTTTTCCAGATAGAAATTCCATGTGAAAGCCCCTCTCGTGGAAGATTGATGGTTGCCCACTAATGAGGTATTGCCCGCTCCGTATAGCCTGCAGCCCCTTCCCGGGAGGCCTCTGCTGCTCTGGAAGCCGGAGCTGGGAGTTGAGTTCAGTGCATTCAAACTCTAGTGTTAATCTGTTCCAATTCAGTTAGCTATTATAAGAGGAGATGATTAAGCAGGCTAAGTAATGCTGCTGCGGTCCTAAATGTGGGGGTTTAATCTTCATCAGGGCTGTGCCATTCCCTAGGCAAGCCTTGGGTCCTGCAGAGGAACGGGAGCGCTGCAGAGGTGCGTGCGATCGTTTTTACTGAAAGGGCCAATCTTTGCACTGTGCTCTTGAATTTCACAGGAGCAGGAGGAATATTTATGTTTCAAACCCTATCACATTAAAAAAAAAAAGGGCACAAAATAGGAACAGCTGAAGGGAGTAGTGGGAGCACAGACCCTACAGCTGGAGCGTGGAAAAAGATCCTTGAACTTTAGAGCACTAGATCTAGTCTAGATCCTAGTCCACCTTGGAGCATGTGTGGCCTGCTTAGTGTGCTTAGCCTAGGTGAGTCCCAGCCCTGGGCTCCCCAGCCAGCAAGGCCAGGCACAAAGCAGGGGGGTTCTGTAACTAAAGTGCATTGTCTCCGAGAGCCCAATTACTAGGAGGGGGAGGGAAGGAGGATGGAAATTGGATTAAGTCACTGGGCTTCAGGCCTGAGCATTTCCTGCCTTTTTTTTTTTTTTTTTTGCCCTTTTTTTTTTCCCCCCGCTTTCATGGATTTTAGAAAATTAATAGACATGAGCAAGCTTGCCAGGGAATTTGAAGGCAGAGACAAATGAAGGTCTTCGGAGCCCAAACCAAGAGCTACTTAGCTACTCAAACTGCACCCTTCTGAGAAAGGAACTACACAGTATGATATATTTGTTTGCTGTCACCAGCAGCAAGTCCTGCCAGGATAGTCTCACTGCTTTGGCTTGTGGTCAAGTACTTTGCCCATGCACAAAGTCAAACCAAAGCCAGGAATGCCAGCACAGCCCAGTGCTCAATCCCAGAGATTGCCTTTCCTGATGGCACAACAGCCTAGGTGAACCCAAAATACCCACTTGAGAGAAGCCTTCACAGCTGACAGTCCACAGCCAAGAATCTGAATGTTTTGGTCAAACTGCTGGTTCAGGTCCCAGCGTGGAGGCAAAAATGTGCACATTTGTGAGCAGAGAAGCAGAGCAACAACCTGCAGCACTGAAACAAGACGCATGTTCAAGAGCCATGGTCAGACAAATAGCACCCAGCATTCCCAAAAGCCACCTCACGCTGGCTGCCCACCACAGCCTGCCTTGGGGAAGGGCCAGCATTGAACATAATTTGTCACAAACAGGATGTCTGCAACTCGAGGAACTCCATGCGCATGTTGCTCATGCACAGCTGCCTGCAGCTCAACACCCCTCGCCACCCACAAGAGCACAGACCTAAAGAGCTGTTTTTTCATACTAGCACCAAAAATAGATGATATTTCATTAAGATGTAATTCAGGGGCAAGAACAACCAACCAAAGGCACGAGTCAAAGGGCTAATATTTCTGAACACGGGCATTTTATTGCTTATCATTTCTCCTCAAAGTCCCCTCTCCTTCACCAAGCCTCCACCCATGAAATCGAAAGATTTCTGGTAGAAATGCCTTTGTTGCATCAGCTTTGGAAATATGGATTACAGTATTCTGTGAAAAACATTTATTACTCTGAACTGTGACTCGGACATTGTTGCATTTTGAGAGTTATAGATTTTCTTTCAGCTAAACTAAGGCTGTAAGTCACAGTGACAGTTGTAATGTGTGTAATACCACAGTACCAGATTCTATTACATACATATTTTTGCTAGAGGTTTACGATGTTAAAAATATTTCTTCTTTTCCCAATACCTTTCTGTACCTGTAGTGTAAATATATTGGAACCTATAACACTGAAGTCAATTTCCAGATGAAATGTGCATGGGAACAGTAGTTTGTCCTTTTTTTACAAAATAAAATAAAGTAAAAAGGGGAGGGAGAAAGAAACACTGCACACAAACTAATTATATTCAAGCACAATATTGAATTGTAATAAAAGATGAATGAGAGAAAGTGTGTGTCATTGTGAGGAATGAGGAAGGTTACAGAAAGCTGAGACTGGGGAAGGATTTATCATGTGTGATGCTTGAGGCATTGTGTTGAAAGATCTGCAGACTTATTTGCAAGAGTGTTTTACAGGAAAAATAGAGCAGTCTACATAGGAAAGAATTACTATAGATTTTTATCTTTTATAGAAGACAAAGATACAAAGATAAAACACTGTTTCTGTTTTCTTTTTTAAAGTGAAAAAAAAAGAAATCTATGGAAGAAATCCCAGTTGCAGTACAGAAGGGGAAAACCTTTCAAACTGAGCTCAGAGGCCATCAACTGCATAAATTTAGGAAACAGACATTTGTTAAAATACAGCTGATCCATAATTTTTAATGTAAGCACAAAAGTGTCCCAGGTTTCAGAGAAAAACACAGAACAAAACAAAAAAAAAAATCACAACTGCGACAACTAGAAAGCTTTCCAGTTTTGCTCGCAAAACCTCAGTGCATGTATACACGCAAACAAACCTTTTGGCTAGTTTTTAGAATTCAGATCTAGTACAGTCACAACACAGCTGTGGAAGCTGGAAAAAATAATGGTATTTGGGGTGTATTTAGTATGCAAACGGGCATGCCAGCGCTTCCACACGGCTTCCAGGATTCCTCCAGCCTGCATATGTCATGCTCCCCACCACACAGGGCTGGAAATCGGTAGGGTCAAGTGGAGCTGATGTTCCATTTTCCACCTGTCCTCTAGACCATCCCGCCTAACAGGGCTGGAGTGAGTCTCCTCCACCAGACACCCAAGCAGAGGCAGCATCTAGAAACCACTGTAGATCATTCCGGAATGATTTCTAGTGAGCATGAAGCTGGTGCTGGTGCCTCGCTTCACAGGAGGGCTCTGTAGCCACTGATCCCCCTGACAGGCACCGCACCTGGAGAGGGAGCGTCCCAGCAGTGACCACGCTTGGCGCTCCCGCCACACCACCCAACCACACAGTACGGAGCCCTTTCAAAACAGGCACATTTGAATTAAGCTTCAGGACATATTTACCCAGCTCTCAAGCGTATTAAGTTGCCTATTTCACAAATGGAAAAAAAAGGGGGGCACTGCGAGGTTAAGTAACTTGCCCAAGGTCATTCGTCTGAATCAATTTCAAAACTAGGATTAGGCTGAAATTCACTCCGAGCGTCTGATCACAGAAACGCAGGCAGCGTAGACTTTTTTCAAAAAGAAGCTACTTATACACTAAGCTATTTAGGGTTGAAAGACAGAAGTAAAGAGCTTATTTGGGGAGAGAGGGGATTTGTTTTTAAGGAGTTTAAATTTGAGGAAGAAAGAAACAGGAAGGCAGTTTCACAGCGTCCCCTTGCAGAGCGGGACCCTTCTCCTTGATTTGCGGTCAGTTGGCCGAGTCCTCAATACAGAGGGTGGCAGAGCCCTCTGTGCACCCAGGGTCAAACTGTGGCATCTGGAACGGAGCCGGCAGGCAAGGGGACCAAGGAGACAGAGCCCTGGCCCCGTGGCTCTCCTGTACGCCTGTGGTGGTGGGAGCAGCACCTGCGGCCTCCCAGCCGGCAGCGCAGCGCGCTGGGCCACAGGCCTTGTATCCAGGCTCTCAGCCCACTCCATCACCACCTACTTGGGTGGCAGAGGGGCACTGACACCTCAGTCCCCTCCTGAGAGCCCCTGTACCTCCAGAGCGCTCTCTGCAGCAGTTAATAACAACTTCAGGAGGAGAGGCTCGCAAATCACAAGAGCTCAATTAATGCTGCTGTCAAAGCCCCCGTGGGCTCCAGCGGCACCAGGGCTTCCCACACAAGCCCCATGGCAATCTTAGCTTGACCCTTCCCTACCTATGGGATATGATAATGTCTACATGGTTTTAAAAGTATTTCCTTTCTTAACTGTGGGAAGGTGCCATTGAGCCCATTGCCACAATGGATCACCACCACTCCTCGCCATGCTGCAAATTATAACCCACTATTATTATAACTCAAATTACATATGGATTATAACCCACATTTCTGGTCTGCCCCAAAACATTTTCTCTTCAGTCTTGTAGGATTCAAAGGTTCAGCTAGGACCATATGGACTACAAGGGGGAACAGGAGACACGGGGGCATGAAATGCTTTAGTGACCCCATGTTCTACCACTAATAAATTCATGCCCATTAATTGCAATAGGTTATCAGGATATCCCAAACTGACACATGAGGAGCTCCTGGAAAATTAGTAAAAACAATCAGGCTACAGGTTTTATTTGCCATCCCTACAAAGACACTGTAAATTAACCCCTTTTTTTTCCCTGCACAAAGAGCGATATCATGTAAAAAAGTGTTTTTGCAATGGTGCTGGTAGTCATATGGAGTATGGATATACATTACAGATACAAGAATACCTTTTAACTGCCAACATCCAACAGCAACAAAACTGATCCCATCAGCAGGGGTAGCAAACGCTGTAAGCCTGTGAAAAATATCCTGCCCAAAGATATATTTAAGTTATATTTGTCTTCTCCTACTGGAGGGGTTTGAAAAATTCTAGAATAATGACCAGAGTGGTCTGTTTTTCTGTACTCTGGAAAGAATTCAGGAACTTTTGAAAATTTCAGTCTGTAAAGTTGGGGTTCCCATATTCCATTCATTCAAATGCAAATATTATTATATATTTTGAAAAACTTCTTTGGAGTTACAGAAAAGTGAAATACCCCATGATTTTTCAGTGTAAGCATTTTTATCCTTATATGCTGGTCCATATAGAGTTCAAAAGAGGGTTGCGAGATTACACATCAAGCTTCACAGGCTAACTAGTAGATGTGAAAGCTCATCTGTAACATTACATTAGCATTGATTTTTGTACCTAAGAGCCTATTGAAGTCTAGAGCACTGGCACAAATCCATTCAATTTTCTTTTCATGACACAAAACTTCCCATCTCATCTTCCTCCTGCAGCTACCCCTATGCTGCACTCACAACTCACTCCTTTGACCCATAAGGAAGACCCATGCACTCTCAGCACCATCAGGCTGCTGCCGGATTGCTGTCAGGTCAGCCAGGTTAGCACATGTAGGTGTTTCTCCTGTGACTGCAGGGACCCCAAGTTACTAAGACCTGTATTAGATGTTCTTCATGGCTCCTGGCCATCACACATGGAAAGCAGTCTAAGGAACTCGCTCAAGGGACACTAGCAACCAGTGACAGAACAGCGGTGGACTCTGATTTAGTGTCCCAACAGCGCCCGCCATGTTCCTGACCACTTCATGCTGCTCCTCAAGGTGCCCACATGGGTCACACTCCTCCTTCACTCAGGGAAGCAATAGCAAAGAAAATGCTTTTGCAAGCCAGGTTTCTTGTAGAGAGCATTTCTTGTGCATCTAAAGAGTCAGCATGGGGGCTCTATCTGGATCAATAAGTCTAATGAGCTTTTGCAAGCATTTCCTTCTAACACAAAGTTTGCAGAGGGAAGGGGCTATGGACAGAACAAAGTAGAAGTCACACATGCTCTACAGAGAGGAACACAAATTCCACAGCACTAGACAAAAGACTGATTGTTAGGAGACCACAATCTGCTGTGGTGTTTCTATCAGCCATGCACTGCAGTAGTGATTTAATTCACTTTCTATGAATAGGGGTGTTATTTGTTAGAGCTTTCAGTGGGAAGTGATCTGCAGACACCTTATTATAAACTTTTGCAGAGGCAAAGTCAGTGCTGAAATGCACTTCTAGTTCTGTCTCCTGCCTGCCTTGCTCCTCACACATCATTTTCTTTTATCAAAATGGATGGTGGTATCCAAATTGAAAGGAAGCAGAAGCTGTGAAAATAACAGACTCAGGAAAAGAATTTTTAATTTTGCCTCAATTTCTTTGATGATCAAACCAGTGTTGAATATTAAGTAAGTCTTAAGAGCTGAGCATCAAGAGTGGCTGGAAGTTCTGCTGCTGTCAGAAATGTGAGCAGAATCCCTCCGCAGCCCACTTCAATTTAACATTCAAACACACTTAAAACTCTCCTAAGCTTAATTTGTCAGATCCCACAGTGCTGTCTCCATACCTCTGCCCTTGCACTTTCCTGTGGCAGCATATTCAAAGACTTTGCCTAGTTATTGCCTATCACCAAAGTGCCAGAGTCTGGTGATCAAACATACTCAGTGCCTCATGTCAAAATAAATAACAATAAAAGTCTTTTTTACATTTCCAGATGACCGGGTGACTTTAAAAGCATGTTGTAGCTCAGGCTCTATGGACTTGCTGCAGTTGCTGGATGAGACCCCTAATGCACATTATACTGATCAAACTCGACTACAGTAAGCATCTCTGAAACAAATCTATGAATCTCTCCCAATGGGATTAATAATAAAAGTTTCTGTAGAGCTATTTAGATCAAGCTCCATTTCGCCAAGCCTGTGCAGGGAGGGCAGCAGTCTACAAAATCTGAAGAAGAAACACTACCACAAGCCAAGTTTTGCTTCCCAGTAGCAGAGCAGCAGGATCATGCTCAGAGGACGAGCTGCCTGTAGCTGGGTCAGAGACACCAAATGACAAGTGTTTCCCAACGCAAGGGGTTAGAAAGGTTCTAAGGGTATCACTTTTTTTCTCCCCTAAATTTAGAAGGTTTATGGTTCATTCATTAGCAAATGAATCTAACTATGGAATTTTGATGCTTACTCTTGTAAAAGAGCTTTTAAAGATTTCAGAAAACTTTAGGTGAGAGCAGTCAACTCCTCAGGCATTCCCCAAATCATACCTTTGGTGTTCTACTTTGCTTATCAACAATAACCAGGAAAAGAAAAGCTTGCTACCCTCCTGATTGCCTGAACATTAGATTTAATCTTTACTAACATTTGGGGTTGCCTTGATTATTAAGTGCCTTAACTAGAACATCAGTTAAAGATCTTTATTTTAGCTTTCTAAGGCTACATAGTTTTTGTGAGTGTACTGTCTGTATCTCTCTGTCCTACTTTGTGCCAATAATATTGAACCTGTTGGCCAAATTTAACCAAATATGACACAATTTTCCTGCTTCTGCTAAGGGAAAGCTCCCAGTGGGAACAAAATTGTATCATTAGGTACCATAGAATCTATCCTGGAGATAATTTATAGGTATCATAAGAGCAGAAAAAGCTTTCATCAAACTTTGCACTTTCCTTGACAAAATATAAGTGAACCACAAAACACAAATCCATAGGCAATTAAGTGCAATGAACCCCTCTGCTCACCAAACTCACAGTGAGCACCTGGAGACAGTCCCACCCAGCTCAGTGGCAAGGCAAGAAGAGAGCCAAGAGGTTCTCGGTCCTCGTCCCGCCATCTGACCTATTTGGGTACAACTGACTTCCCTTAGTGACATCCTCCCCCAACGTGAGAACAAAGCTTTAATCTCATGGGAAGCTTTTCAGACATATTTTAGACTGCAAAAGTCAGCTTTGAAATGCTTATGCTAACAGTGATCCTTATGGTCATCCGGATTTGACAGGTACTGCTGTTGTGAGCCATGAGCAATAACGGGTTCATGGTTTCCCCATGTAATCTCCTTCATTAGTCTGTGCACTGGTAAGCAGTGACCTCAGAAGAATAAATATCAATAATAATCTGCATGCCACAGGCTGAGGAACTCGCGCTGGCTACAGTAGGCAGCCACACGCAGGCCCAGCAGCCCTCTGCAAGGAGGCAATGGCAGCGCAGGCCCGGAGTCCACCAGTCCATGGTGGTGCAGATCTCCTCCTCTCCACAGGCACCAGAGGGACAGCAGTCAAACCCAGCCGGCTGATAACAAGCATTTCTGAGTACCTCTGTGTGCTGTTTCCAGCTTTCCTCTGCAGAAGATAGCACACAGCTGATCCACCAGCTCATGGTTCCAGCAGAGCAAGGAGCAAGGGTTCCTTGGTAGCGAGGACAGGACCATTGGATGTCAGAGCAAGGCCATGTTGGCTGCTCCTGAGGAGCAAACCTCACAGCCCAAGACACACTAAAATTGTCCTGGGGCTGCATGCAGGTGCCACATCTCCTGTTGCAATCCCACCAGCAAGCTCCAGGAAACACCAGGATCATTCCTCTACTCGTGCCTGTACTGCCCTCTGATCACCACTAGTCAGTCCCCACCAGCGATGCCTCATCCCTGGAGCACCTGGAAATATTTCTCTGCCATATTGCAGGAGATGTGGCAGGGATTAAGTAAAGAAGCCATGGCAGAGCCCTGCTCAGGACACATCCTCTGCTCCCAGACTTGCGCCCCAGCCCCACACGTCTCATGCTGAGCCACACGTAGCCTTGAAAGGCAACATTTCCAGTAAAGGCGCTTCATTGAGGTGTGTTTGCCAAGTGGCTTTTATTCTGGCTGTGAAAGAACTCAGTGATTTCTTAAATGAGAAAACAAAGTACCAAATTCCCAAACCTTCCCTTTTTGCCAACACTTACTATTTATCACATAGGAGGGGTTTTGTGGGAGCCCCCTTGCCAAGAGCTGACCCAAGGAGAAACCTGAGCACTAGTATAACTTCCCGATCCGAGCAGACGGACCCGCTCGGGAGCAAATAGACACCTATATTTTACACGCTGGACATATTTCAATGACTGATGAAGGATTTTTAGCACAATGTGTAATCACAGCACAAAGGAGACTGTTCCTTACACGAGAATTGAGCGTGGCAGTTTCCAAACCAGCAACACAATTTTGGCCTTTGTTGTCAGAAAGAGTTGATTATATCAAGGGATGAAAGAAATCAGATTAGGTTGTGCTGTATTGCCCCCTACAGCTCCAAGACTGCAGTGTATCAGGGCTGGTTCCCTTTAGGACTCGTATGTCACCGGACAGCACGGGGCATTAAACCGGGAGCCTGAACAGAGAGCTTGCACACGCCGATGCATGAGAAAACACTGTGCAATAATTTTAATAACATTTTTCCTTTCCAGCCATAATCAGAGAAAGCTGTTTTGCTTGTTTGCTTCCAAATGTTCCCACCCGATTACTCTGTGAATTTGGCAAAAGAAATCGCCTTTAAAGAAAGCCTGCAGTGCCTGTTATTCCCTTCTCTTTGCGGATGGCAAGGATCTTTTCCTAGGTATTTCCTCTCTTTTCATGATAGGACAAGTGGGGGAAGGGGATGGAGAAGAGATGATGAAATATTTTCTAATCCTCCCAAGCAAAGGAAAGCAGCATAACAAAGAAGATATCAAGAAAGGTTGCCTTTTTTTCCCCCCACCGTCGCCACATACTTCAAAGAGATGCACCCTTATATAAAATATATGTCATGGAAGACCAGGCAGAGACAACCATGAAGAGCGTGCAGATGCAGCAAGAATAAGGGTGGCTCCCATTTTGCTTAGCAGCAAAGAGAGTAGCAAATAATCAGTTATTTTACTCATGTACTTATGTCTCTGCCTTGCCACAGTGCTGTAAAACTTTTGAAGTATCCTGGTTTACTTGATTGTAAATGCTGGACTTCAAAGGAATATAAAAGGGATGCTGAATGGCAAAGTGACCCTTTATTACTCCAGCTACAGTTTGTAACCTGGAACGTGACAGAACATTTTTCATT
>JAVCKT010002363.1:0-14483 GCA_032273925.1 Rhynchotus rufescens
TTTTCTTTTTCTGTTTTTTCTCCCTTTAAGGTGTTATTTATACATAAAGTAACAATGTTTAGGGTTTCCTTGTTGTTAGAAAAAAAGTAGGAGTTTGTTATTTATCCTGTTTCATAATATACAGTAGTACTCCATTGAATAGTTACAAATCAAATTAGAGGCAAACAGAAATTACTAAAAAACTCTAAACATAATTTCAGAGTGGATATTTCAAGCTTGCTATCTGTGATTTATCCAGTATAATCAGTAAGATTTAATTTAAGCCACTTAATCATTTTATAGAGAGATGCTTTGAACCAAGGGCTTTTAATTCATAATAAGAAGTAACTGTTAACCTAGTAATTAAGAAGATAACAGTATTTCTGATCCAGAGCTCTTGGAGAGCTTTAAAATAACTCAGTGAACAAATCACCACTGATTTTTAAATAACTGTTTTCCTGGTTGTTGTTGTTATTGTGACAGCTAAACTGTCTGTGTTAGGCCTGGATAAAGCGCATTCTCTTGGGAGTTACCTCAGCCGCTGACTTAATTATTGTGGCCATTCAGGTTTGCTGTGCAAAGAGAATTGGAGAAGGAGGAAGAAGACAAAGAGGGAGAGAGGACAGAAAATTTCTGGCCTGTTGCACATAATAATTTCTCAGTGGCAGTATTCCTATCATGAAACTCTGCTTCTCATTAAATGAGGACAAATCAGAATTGGTCAATACATAAATTTATGGCCAGACCATAACTTTATAGTTCTCCTAAGGCATGTTAAGCTTTTCCTGCCACTCAGTTCTTTGTTTCATTATTGTATTGTAGGCCCCGGTTAATCTCTCACTACCTTCAAACACAGACCTTTGCTCCCTCCCTCCATCCATAGCCTTCTCTCCCCACAGCAAGGCAAACTAGCTTGAGGAGCTGTCACATGCTGGTTTGCATCCTGACTGAGATATTTTCACACAAGAGAAGCACCCGAATTAAATATATTACATTTTGCCTGATGTAAGTCACATAAATGTAAGTGTAACTGGCTGTCTGTCAAATTCTATCATCTCTCTCTCCCCCTCTCTTTTTCTTTGTCTCTTTCATATTCAGCTACTCTTCATTGAAATCTAGTGAATCAGGCACAGGCCTGAGAATAGCAGCACTCTTTTCTGCACATTTCTAAAACAAAATAATATTAATCTGGCAATTGGGTGAGACCTCATTGACTTTGGTGTATATAATAAGTACTCTTCATTTAGAACAAGTATAAGTAGCATTTCAGCTTCTTTTGGAAGGATATAGTAGAAAAAAATAGTAGCTGCCACACAGGTCACATACAAAGTCAATCACGTATTTATTGGTGTTAGCAAATGATTTGACTGTAGCTTCAGTACATGGCACAAGAATGAACATGGTTTCCAGGATTAACACATTACCAGATAGAGGAGGTAACTGGAAGCTTAAGGGTTAGTGGAAAACCAATGCTGTAAATTACATAAACTCATGAGCAAAGCAAACTAGACAGAGTTTTGCATTTAGCAAAACCAACTTTCTCCTGTTCCTTAATCATTATTTCAGAAAGACAGGGTGTTCCCTTCATTCATTGTGCAAGAGGCATGCTGACTAATTCTTACCCTTTTCCTGTGTACTAACACGAGGCTCAGAAACAGAAAGGTACCAGTAGATTTTGTAAACTGTGCATCATTGAGGAGTCATTTTTCTGTCAAAATTTAACAAAACACATATTTAAATATGCAGTCTCATTGGTGTAATGGAACAACTTGAATATTGAAAAGGTTTTGCTAAAACGACTTTTCATTGTCAAGTGTCATCAGCCCAACATAGTATTGGGTGAATTTAGTATTAGTGTGTATTTCTCACACACATACCCACACGTATAAGAATGAATATACTAGGTTACTGGGGGACAGAAAGTTAAAATAGTGATCATTATATTCATTTGAAAATTGTAATTATTTCAGTTAATGAAAGAGAGGTTTCTATAGTAACTGATAAATCATATAGCACTGATTTCATGTTTTCTTATGTAATGAACAGTGGTTGATCTTTTTTTAATGCAGTCAGGAATTTTGTTCAGCAGTAATCACTGTGAGTGGTAGGAAAAACTTCAAGAGGTAGAATTTGGTGAGCTAGCCCAAACTTTAGGTCCTTATCTAAATTATCAGAACTTTAGAGGCTTTTGAAATTAGCCAGCTATCTCACAATTACACACTTCCTTACAACATTGCCTGTATCTCCATTCTCATTTTGATACTCCTCATCTTTTTCCCTGCTGGAAAGCAAAATTAAAAGGCATAGAACATTTTAGAACACTACAGAAGATTAATGCTTAATTCACTTAAAAAATAGCCCAGTTCAGGAATGGATGGATGGTTGCAGGAGTGAAAGCATAGTTGGGTGTTGTTTTCTCTCTCTCTCTCTCTCTCTCTCTCTCTCTTTCTTTCTTTCTTTCTTTCTTTCTTTCTTTCTTTCTTAATCTTCTGAATATATTAAAAGACCCAGAGAAGCATAAGATGCTCAGAACTGTTCTCCCATAACCTCAATTAAATCAATTAACAACCACAGAAAAAGATGGATATCCTTCATCAGACTGACTTTATTGGAGGTTTGGTTGAACCATATATTCTCAAAAGGATTATCCTGTCTGCATTTGAATTTAATGTAATAATAATTCTGAAGCATAAAAAATGCACATAAGGAGTTGAATATAAAATTCTAATCAAGTAGAGAATAATAGAAAAGTATGCAGAAGGCCAACATTTAATCAAAGAAGCCAAAAAGCAATTGATCAGACCTATATCTCTTCAGCTTGCAAATGCATAAAAAGATTTACTTTCTTTTAGGAAGCAGCAGTACTACCATATGCACTTTTTAAGGCAGTCTTAAGTTCTGATGAAGAGATCAAGAAAGAAAGAAAGAAACAAACAAAGAAAGAAAAAAAGATCAGTTTCAACTCAGTTTTGGCAGAATCCTAGCAGAGGATTTAATTTAACATTTAGCTGGAAAGCATATTTATTCCCCCCTACTTTTTGTCTGCCTAAATCAGTTAATCTCACGGCTGACTGTACGGTTTTCTGAGGGTCTTTGGGATCTCAGTGGTTTGAAATGTAAATACACAAGCTGCCAAGTGGTTTTCAAGGCATCCAAGATTATGTGGATGGCCTTTGCCCTGGACATCACTATGTTTTCAGGATTTGTGCTTTATCTGTAGGTGAAACATGCGTGTAGTTTACCTCAGATCAGAGAATACTTAGGCTTCTAAGATATAGCCACAGGGTAGCTATGTGCCTTGATCTGCAATATCCAGCTGTGTTAACCAAGCATCAAAATATAAAAATCCTGAAGAAAAGACAATCGTGTTTCTCAGTGTAGCTCTAGACATAAATTATAGTATTCAAGCACAGAGTAACCTATTGTAAGTGAAGTCCAAGCAAGCTTTCCATGTTAAAACTGCTCTTCTTCCAACATGGAGACTGCAGGTTTATGTCAAGAACTCAGCCTGGCCACAGTGAATCACTAGGCTGTATTTCTTTGAAGAGAACTCTAGAAAAAGTTCAATGCATCTGAAAAAATGAAAAAGTCATGGAAATGCCATGTTCAAAAAGAAATATGTGCATATGTTACTTTTACTTATCTGAACGAGCAAAATGTTTTTAAGTGGTAGATTCTGTATAGATGATTAAATGCAATGTACCAATGCAAATTGAATAAACAATTTCAAGTGCACCAGAAATTAAGACTATTGCTCCATATGGATTTTCTGGCTTTAAACAAGTTGTGAGCTATGTAGTCATTCCCTCAATAAGGATACTAATCCTAGTCCTCCTGAGTGCCTGTTGTGAACCCTATTGTAAATCTCTTTTATCTATTGTAAAACCTGTTGAACTTAGGATCTGTGAAATGCTTTTCTGACAAATTGGCTGTTGAATTAAAAAGTTACAGGGAAGCAAGAACACATACAGCGTATGACTCCTTAAAAAACAGCTCAAGTACATTTAATCTGCTCATATATCCCCAAATACCTCAATATCATACTTCTTTTTTTCATAGTTCTCCCTTAATTACTTTCTCAATATTTTTTCCTTTATGATTTATTGCTAAGAGATCAAATAGCTTTCTCAATAAGGTGACATTCCATTCAGTGACCAGGATATTAAGACTCCTTCAACTTCTTTTTCAGTTCTTTCTCCTCTCAGAAAAAAAAAATGCTGAGTAAACACTCAGAAAAAAAAATGCAGCAGATTTTTACAGTACTATGTAAAGTGACCTAATGAAATTATTTTGGTGTAGCTATGCCGACTTTGATGGCCAATGTATGAAGGACGTGGCTTGTCAATGGAAGTAGCAGCTTTTATGTGACCAGCTGGGGTAGCAGACAAATTCAGGCCCACAAGTCTTTCAAGAACTTTGTTTTTTCCATCCCTGTGTGTGGAGCAGACTGCTGTGAGCACTGCCCTCAGGTGGAGCACCGTGCCTGCCCCCGGCCACAGCTGCCTTCCCTCCAGCTCTACCACTCTGTGTTGCACCAGGCTCAGTGCTGGTCGCATCCTGCTTACAGCCAAAGCAGCCTGGTGGCTGCCTCTGTAAATGTGGCATCTTGAGGCATGCTGGTGCAGCCATCCAAAAATGGCAGGCATACCGACTCATGCAAAATGGTAATTTTTGGTGATTTAATATCACCTGGAGAAAATGGCCAGGAAGCTCAAGATGAGTACTAAAGATAGAGGGAGCCAGTGTAATTACCTAACTTAATCTCTTACGTAAAGCAGACTGTAGCACCTCCAATTTAGTTCTTATGTAACAGAGATCAATGTTTGAACTAGATCAACACTTGCTCTATTTAGGTCTGAATCATTCTTTCCCTTTAACCACTTTAGCAATATAATGTGTTCCTAATCCTTTCCTAAGGCTTCACTTGGTATTTTCTTGCTGTAGAAGGGAAGAAAAAAAGCTTTATTATTTGTTCTAATTAAGACATCAGTTTGTAGAGCATAAGCTGGTTGCAGTCTGGCTCCAAAGATTTAAAGAAAATATGAGTGAAAGATTTTTCTTTGTACAGAAAAAGTCAACTTACATTTTGATAGCTTCTTCTTCTGGTACTTTTGTTTTAAAACACCAAACTGCTTCTCCCAGTGCTTTTTGAATCACATAAAACATTCTTAATAATCTTTACTGTTTCTTTTTCCCTTAGATGCTATTTAAAGTAATATACAAGAACTTGAAATTGCAGCACTGCCTGTGATTAAGACTCACAGAAATGTTTTTCCCTGCTCTGAATAGTCTTATATTTAAATAAAAGAACACTATAGAAAAACAAAGCACTTAAAAATGACACATTTCCTCTCCCTCAGTAATTTTCCACCTTCTAACATCTTAAATAAGGAAAGTTTGTACTTTAGTGTAAACTTGCACAAAAAACTAATTACCACAGCAGGGTGGATATGCAGCTATGCTCATAGTTTCCTTAGACAACTTGGACTGAGCAGATTACGTATGTGTATACATGGATATATCTTGATATAGGGTGTATAGCAAAAGAGTGTGGTGAGTATTTTGCTGTGTTTCCTCAGAAAAGACCAGTTCTTCTCCTTCTGCTTTTGGGTGGGTCAGTGTGGAAGCCTGCATTCTCACCTCTGTGCTCTGCTGTGAAGTTATTAAAATATGTTACTAATAACTTCTCTTATTTTTTTCCTATTTCCTTTTTACTTTCTTCATCTGCTCCACCTTTCATTTTTATTCTGAACACTTGTTGCCCAGCTCCTCTGCTTTTTCTCTTTCAGGAACTTCAGTTTCTCAGTCTCCTCTTTGAAGTCAACCTTCCTGCCTCTTTTGTGGACTCTTCTAGATCCATTGCATTTGCTCTTTTTGTTTTCCTCTTTTTCTCTCTATCTCAGTGACACTCCACTCAGTTTTGGTTTTCTTTCTTCTTGATCATGGCTAATTGAGCCTTTTACTCTCCTTGCCTTTTCAGTGCTTATTCAACATATTCTCTCTGATTTTAGCTTTTTTTCTTTTCGTTAGAGATTTCCTTTCTCTGCCTCCTAGGTGCAAGAGGGAGCTTTTTCACTTTCAGGAACAGAAACCAAGCAGCAAGGCTACTCAAAAGACCCTGAGCAAGGCAATAAAAATAATAGATATTGGCAGCTTTCTGCCAATACTAAGATAGGCAGTCTCATATAGAAATGAGAATGTAGCTTGGGGCTCCCCTGCAATACCACAATACTGTGAGCAGAGGGAGCAGAGAATAAGCTTTCCTTGACAAAGAACCAGAGGCTGAAGCATTTACTGGGAGAAGTTGCTTGGTACCTTTTTCAGATGAGAAAGAGAACGGGCTTTTCTTCATCCCTTAGAAAAACAAGCAAGTCAGGTGGGATCTCTTTAGTATTTACCCTATCATACAGCATATATTTAAAGCAATAAAGTGGGACTACTCCACTTAGAGTCAGCAGAATTTACTGATTAAAAATGTCAATGGCATATATCACTTAGTTCACACTGTACAGAGCTATTTTCAAAGATTGTTTTCATATTCTGACAAATATTGTTTTTATATTCCTACTTATTTTAGCCAAAAAAAAAAAAAAAAAAAAGACTAGGACTTTATTTTTTTCTTTTAAGCTGATTTTCTGATGTCAAATGCATAAAATGGTAGTACCATAGTATATGGTAGCATCAGAAGCACCTGTCATTTTCTATGCTCAGGGGGAGTCACAGCCAGACTGTTCCTTACTCTAATGAGCAGGAATGGAAGCCTCCAAGTTATTATAAAATTCAGGGCTCTTTGCTTCCCATCCTTTCTGGCTTCCATTCCTCCTATGTATTCTTCAATACTTCAACTTTCTCACAGCCCTAAGGAAGTATATTCATCTCAGTTCCTTCTCATCCTGTCTTAATCCAATACCTTTACAATTAGCTGTGGAGTTCGTACATGATACAGTGTTCCAGACATAATAAAATACTCATAAGAAGAGGATCTATGGAAATCTGAGAAGGTGATGAAAGGGGAATATTTTTCTATTTCCATTGCTCATAAATAATTCTTAGATAAAATATTCCTGATGGAATCATATTCCCACTGAATTCAATTGAAGTTTAGTGATTGACTTCAAGATGTAACATCTTATACTTCATTCACTCTATCTTTAACCCAATAATTCTGGAATTAATTCTACCTTAAACAATAATTGTATAAAATTATGTAATTTATTTATGACCTTAGAAGGAAGAAAAAGAAAAGAATATGTAGTGTGTATCTCAGTAGAGAGTTTTAATGCTGTTGAGACCAAGGTCAAAGGGAATTGCTCCATAGCTCTTTGTCAAAACTCAGTGTTCACTTCTGCCTAGAGACACTTCTATTTCCACCTTGTCATTATATAAGGGACAAGGGATAATCCCTTGAGGGATTGTCAGAAGATATCGTAAGTCTCTCCTAGGAGTAGCAAAAGGAAGTCATTTTACTCTTTTTTTTTCACTAATGGAAAATAATTTTTGCTGGAGATAACTACTTTCTGTTTCCTGAGTGTCTAGTGATACATTTTGATTCACTTTTTTTTTTTTTTCCTGTTTCCACTGGATTTATTTTGAAAGAGTGTAATTTCTCTGGGAAAGGTAGTTATTGTTTCATTCTTATATCATGCCCATGCCTCTTAAATGCAGTAGTCTCACCTTCTTCCCAACATGATAGCCTTCTGTGAGGAAATGACTGTCTAGGCAGATGAGGGGAGAGAACTCAAAGTTTTCTACCTTGACTTCAATAAGACTTTTGACACTCTTCCATAGCATAGGGAGGCGTAGGCAGCTCAGAAAGCATGGGCTACAGGAGTGAACAGTGAGGTGGACTGGAAACTAGCTAAATGGCAGAGCTCAGAGAGGTGTAATTTGTGGTGCAAAGTCTACTTGGATGCCTGTGGCTAGTGGTGTAATCAGTCAGTACTGGCTCCAGTCTTCTTCAGCTTATCCATCAATGGCCTGAATGAAGGGAAGCATGCACTCTCAGCAGTTTTGCTGATGATAAGAACTGGAAGGAGTGTCTGGTACACTGGAGGTCTGTGCTGCCATTCAGAGGAACCTCAACAGACTAGAGAGGTGAGCAGTTGTTCTGCCCAGGAAGTTCAAGAAAACTTCCTCACTATGACTGAGCACTGGAACAGGTTGTCTGGAGAAGTTGTGAAGTCTCTTGAGTTTCCTTCCTTGGAGATTTTCCAAATCTGTTTATTTTGTTTTGCTTTGTTTTGTTTTTTTTTTTTGAAGTTGGAAAAACATTTGTAACTTTTTGGTGCTGTTCTAATACGCACGTGCGCAGCATAAGCTCTGTAAATGCAAATGGTTTTGGTGGGAAACAACCCATACATGTAGCACTTAGGAAGGTGCTTTGTAGGAATTATAGCAGTCACAGGAAGATAGCAGGGCTTCCTAGCTTGAAGAGTCCACTGTATGTGCATTTCTTTGAAGGACAAGAGAGTGTGCCTCTGTGTTTAGTGATATGAATTAAACTCTGGGATGGGAATTTTTCTGTTGATTTCAGGGTTCCACAGCCAAATATAATGTACATTTATGTTATCACTGCACTTTCAAGGATATTTGCAGCAACATCAGAAAGATGTTATTGGTGTAATATTTAAAAACACAAACTTTCTACTGGGATAACTTTTGTCATTTAATAGATCTACTGCAGCCCGAAGTTATACGTGTTCTTTTCCATGTGGCAGCCAGTGTAATTCCTATTAAATATTTGTCCCTTTCTTTTTTGTCCCTTTTTCTGTCCCTTATTTTTTTTCTTGAAAGGTAAGGAGAATAATAAATAATTTGTGAAAATCACCTAAAAAAGACAACATTTGACCTTATTAAAATGTATCATTACTGCACTATTGTTTCAATCACTTCACTAGATACAGAGATGAAAATTTAATAAGAAGACTGAATATTATGCAAAAATATTAAAACATAAAAATCCAATAGGTGCATAAAAATGACTTTCTGAAAAAAAACATTATTGACCATCATAAAATGTATTTGTTTGGTGACTATTCTTATTATTTTGTTTCCTTCCCAATTAGGAAATTGTCAACTTCAACTGTCGCAAGTTGGTTGCTACGATGCCTCTTTTTGCTAATGCAGACCCAAATTTTGTGACTGCCATGCTAAGCAAGCTGCGATTTGAGGTGTTCCAGCCTGGTGATTATATTATTCGAGAAGGGGCTGTGGGTAAGAAGATGTATTTCATTCAGCATGGTGTCGCTGGAGTCATCACCAAATCCAACAAGGAGTTGAAGCTGACTGATGGCTCCTACTTTGGAGGTAAGTAGGAAGAAAATGAGTGATAACATTGAAGTGACTGCACTAGAATAAAACATGCTCAAACATCAGACATATAGAGACATCAGAATAAGTCTGCTGAATGTCTGCTGCCCGGGTAATTCCGAAGGTGGGGAAGAGTGCATTGAGTATGTCTGAATAATGCATTTTGAGTCTGCTTGCTATTGAAAGGATAGCTATTGAAGCTATTGAACATACAGATAACCCTCCTGAAATATTGCCTTCAATTAAATTGTCCTGAATTTTGGTGTAGATTTGAATTAAGATTGCTACTATTTAACAGACTGCATTTAGATAAACATATAATAATTTGCACGGTAATTTTGCAGCTATTTGAAGGTAAAATAAACAGGATTCATCTTCCTTAAAACTGAAGAACAATTTTTAGTCATGAATATAAAGCACTTCTAAAAGATAAAAATCTCTGTAAGAATTGCAAAAATAGAAAGTGGATAAAAGGCCATTATTTATATGTGATATTTTGATATTCTTCGTGAATATTTCGGACTATTATTAGTGCATTTTTGCTGAATTTTAGCATTGATTAACCTTCTGGTATATGAAAGTATAAGAACCTGGATTCCCTCTTTGACTAGACATGAAGTTTTAGTACTAATTAAATTAACCCTAATGAAAAATAGATTTTCATTTAGATGAAGGTATTTGAACATTCAAATTTGGATTTTTTTTTTTCATACAGCAATTGACCAATATGAAAATCATGTTCCTGTGATTGTAAATTATCTTTGTGAAACAGAATAGGTATCTGTATCTTGGTGCAGGAACACCAACGTGTAGCAGCAAGGCTGGTTTCCAGAAGCTGATTGAACATTTGTGTGTACTGCCCATGACAGTTACAGTTAGCTGAATTTTTTTTGGTTAATTTTTTTGTTGAATAGCATGAATCATCTCAGAATTGAGTCCAAAGCCTTTTAGAAAATGTTAAATTAAAAGCCTAATCAGTGGCATTTAGCTGGTACACTAAAGTGGAGAGCTTATAAAAGTGAATTGGTCTCAGTTAGTGTTTGAATTGGGCTGTAGAGTTACTCAACTAATCCCATTTTAGAATAAAATACTGAAAAAAAACCTCCTGGTGATCTGGCCAACAAGCCTTGTCACTCCACAGTCCGCCTTTGCAAGGTGATTTGTACCAGCATTTGTAAAAGCATTTTGATAAAGGAGTCTTATCCCACAGACTTAAACCGTAGATGCTGAAGAGATGAGACTGAGGAGAAAGAGAAGGTAAATGCTCTGAAGAAACAAAGCAATCTTGGTCTTGGTTCCCTCTGTGCTTAGCAGTGCCCTAGTTTATGAAAATGAGTTTGCAAGTGCCTGTGCTCTGAATCTGGCTATAATACTGTTGTCACCCAGCAGAGGATCAGAGTATATTGCCACGTGAAAGTATTTTACATAACTGTCAGCCTGTTGTTATAGTCCAAACGACTGCTCAGCTCATCCTGTTCATCCACTACCCTTCTTAACCAAATGCATATAAAAAATAAGCCATTTGCAATATCCCAACACCACGAGAATTTATGACACTGTGTACCAAAGGAGCTTTGCTCATGCAAACCATAGGGACACAGGGTGTAAAAATGAGGACAAATGCATCTGGAAAGTGCCCAAAATATCACAGCTGAAAAGACAAGAAACAAATTACACATCTGATAACTGCTGATTGAAAAGATTCAGTTTATCAAAGAAAAACAAAACAAAACAAAATCCCTAAAAAAATTCTCTCTAGAGAACCATGTATCAGAGTATAAGGGGAGATTCCTGACAAGATTAGCCAATAATACTTCTCCAGTAATAGCAATCGATCAGTGCCACCATCAGCAAAACAGTGAATGCATCTTTTCTCTTTATAAGTAAGCGTGAATGGAACATAACCCACTGAGACTGACAAGAGTTTACAGTTGAGGTGAAACAAGGTGGCCACCCTGAAATGGAAAAACGAAAATTAAAACCTTCACTTTTAGTTTCTTGTGTAGGACAGGCAGAGACATAAAAATGAGAATGAGTCAGGAGGAAGTTGTCTGTATTAATACATAAGAGACATAGATAGGGGAGGTCAGAAGAGACTAGGAAGTAGCATGTGGTCAAATAGAGAGATGAGGACTATGTGGGTAGAAGTCAGGTTTTGAGAGATGCAAAGAAATTGGGGGCAGAGAAAGCTGGAGTGCAGGGCAATGTGGTGGGCATGAGGTTGATGGGAAAGACAGGAAAGTAGAGAGAAAGATGGAGCATGTGAACAGGAGGAAAGCATGCAGAGGACAGAAAGCTGGACATCTGCTTGGGGAGGGAGCAGAAGGGAGCTTACAGCTCCCCTTTCAAATGGCAAAGTGGGACCTCATGACATCTGTAACTAAACTGAATTGCAAAACTGAGATGAACACAATTGAATTCAGCACTCCTGTGAAGGAGAAGAATCAAGAGGCAGAGGAAAATTTATAAGCAACTGTATTTTGAGGATGTTCTGACTGCTAAATAATTTGATTTTTCATCTTTTTCCTTTTTTTTTTTTTTTTTTTTTAATATCTGGAGTTTTCAATACTCAAAACTCAATGCAGAGGCATTGTAGTACAGAATGAGACCCCTTTTTTTTTTGTTTTTTTTTCTCTTTGTTTCAAAAACTATTTCTCTTCCTCCTCCTCACTACCTCAGAATTTCAAACTCTGTTATGTTCTAACCATGGTAGGAAATGGAAGAGAGGAAATTGCTGGGTTTTGATCTTATCACATCTTTTCCTCTGAACACCAGAGGACTGAATTAGAAATTACTAAAAGACTTTTTTATATTAGGAGGAGTGACTGGACAGATTGTTTATTTCTTCCTCACTAGACAAATATCAAATTGATAAAAGCAAAGGTGTGAAGCCTTTACAGATGAAGCACAAGAATATGAGTCATTTACTTATAGAGAAGCTATAATAGCTTAATATTGCTAATGAGCCTAATACTAATTACTTGAATTCACTTTTATAAACTAATGTGGTATCACTGATACCAATGAGTTCTAATTTTTGGTGGAGTGCATGTTTCCAGCATGACTGCATAATAATATTTTGTATGTTGGTGATTCAAAATGTCTCGTGATTAATAGCAACAACAAACATGAGAGTGTTGTCATACCCACTTACTAAAGATAAGTTTGTTTTAGTAAAAGTGTTGTCTTTCCCACAATTCCCTCTTCTTACTCAGCTGGTTCTACATATGGCTCTTAGGGCTCCTAAAATATCACAGTAAGATCTTGTCTTCCTGACCCAGACACTTTTCGCAGTCAATAGTGTCAAAAGCTGTAAGTTAATGTGCCAGCTCAGCTTTATTCCCGACAAGTATGTAAAATAGCACAACCTTTTCTGTCTTTGTCACACTTACTTGCTTTTTGTTGTAGGGAATTAAGGCCACAGTGTGGTGCAGTTCAGTAGAAAATGCAGCCAGCTTCTAAAAATGTGATGAAAACTCTATTTTCCTTGCAAAACCGTGCTTTATACAGCTGTTTCTCCTTCAACAGTGAAACAACTGTTCTACTTGTTTGTGGCCCAAAATGTTCTGTTTCCGTCTTCCCTTCCTACCAGCCCATGGGTCTGCACGTCCTTCTCCCCTCCGGGAAAGCCCTTTTTGCCACCCACCGCGCTTCTGCGTGTGCCCAGCCCCAGCCCTGCGGCGTCTGGGGGTTCAACATTGCTCTCCTGCAGGGAATGCAAGGCTCTGGCTTGGAACAAAAATGTGAATAGGTGCATTATGCCATTTTATAACTCGCTGGGTTGTTACCACTGCAAGCTGGCATAAAGGTTAAAGCTGTCCCAAAGCTACTGCAAAGCACATTGATGTGCGGGACTGGTTGCATGATGTTCCTTTCCCCTTCAGCTGCCAGCTCTGTGGAATCAGAAGTAATCTGAGCGTGCAGCCCCAATCCACTTAAGCATGGGCAGAACTGCATTTTGTACTTAAATGGTGCGTTAGATTGGGGCTGACGCTCCTACGAAGAGAAGAAAAGGAATAAATCCACCGCTTTCCAACCAGAGAGCATTAAGTAGAACTTCCAAATGGAGGATTTCTGGGAACACATTCAGGTCTCTATTGTCACTCCTTTCGCTTTCTTGCTGGTGGATGGATGTCTGGCTATTCACTATGGGTCTCATCCTGTTCTTGCTGAAGTCTCTGGCAAAATTCCCCTTTATCCCAACGGATACAAGATAAAGCTTCTGTCCCTACTACCTTTCCCATTCTCCATCTGCTTTCCCACCTGTGTTTATACAGGATTTTCTGGTATTATGCCACCTGAAGTAGCACAGTAATTCAATTTGTAGACTAACTAAAACCCACATTGCTAAAAAAGATCTTTTTCTAAGTGTTTCCACATATGTTGGACATAAGGAAGTACATGTAATTTTTTAAAACTTTTTTATGATACTTGAATCAGAATTGCTGAACATGGATATTAATATGTAATGATGCACTTCTTGCATTCTAATAGGAGAAAATACATGTTTTTATTTTATTCATACAGAGGTAGATAGCATCATTAACTCTGCTGAATATCATTTTTCATATATCAAAATTACATATAAAGCAGATATTTGTTCCCACTTCCTAGAATGTGGAGACATATTATAACATCTTCTGTTTTGCTATTTACTATAACATTGGTATGTCCATGTAGTTCATGAAATACTTTGCATTTTTAAATATTTCATTTTACTTAAATTATTGAATACTATTTTAACAGTTATTTCTCCATACTTGAAATTCTACTAAATTGTATCTTGGATTCGCTTCAGCTTATAGAAGGCCAATTAGACAGAACTACTTTGACCTACCTATTATTTATGGAGCTTTTCCCTATTCAGAACAGCAACTGTCAGTTTATTTTAGACCAGTGCAGTGGAAAATAATACCATGGGAAATGTTGCGTCACTTCAAATTATATTTTGCCACTCTTTTTTTTTTCCTGAGTACACTGTAGGTACTTCTTTTGGCTGAGGTACTTTTAAGCATTTGCCGTATAATATTGACTATAGACAGAGAAAACGCTGCTAAAGTGCCCTATGGTTCACTGCTTTACACCTTGTAATTTATACCTGGACAATACGATGTGATACTGTTTTACATATTGCAAAAATAGCGGATATACTACTCATAATTCAACGTGGTCATGGATTAAATTTCAGTATTCAT
>JAVCKT010002365.1:6087-20962 GCA_032273925.1 Rhynchotus rufescens
ATTTTGGGGATAGCAAACAAGATTATCTGTTAACTGGAACTCCCAGTACCCTACTGCCCCTTCAGTAATTCCTCTTCAGTTCCTGGACACTTGATGGCTGCTGTCCTTTGCTGCTATTCATTGCACAACAGAGAGAAGACATTTCAGCATTTATTCGTGTTTCTTTGAGGAACCTTAAATGATGAGTCACTTTTCTATTTATTGAGTAGTGATAAAAAATTGCATTATTAAATACCTTGAGATTCACCTTGAGATACTCACCTTGAGATATTTATTGTTTATATAGACTCATATTTTCCACTACATTTGTAGTCACACCAGTATGGCTGGTGCCACACCTCACTTGTTTCTAACACATGCTGAAAGGACATAGCCCCAAGTAAGAAAAATCATGAGTGGGGCAAGCTGGCAGCAGGGCAGACTCAGATATCTGCAGAGATGCTGGAGGGCCTGTTTCTGTGAGGTGTCTTGGGAGCCCTAGGAATGTACCCCAAAATGCAAGAGGGGGATGGTACCAAGAAATCCCTACAGTTGGTGCTGAGTAGCTAAACTTGGCTTTTTATAAATGCTATTTCATGTGCATTACTCATACTTTCCGGTAGCAAGGAGGATGTTGAGCCCTTGCGCTCCGTACATTGCTCTTGCCTTTTCAAGGTGACTCACCATTTTCAGTAACGACATGTCTAAATATGGGGAGTCTCTTACGAGTACTTGGCTATAGCTACCTGGGCAGGCACTGCAGGGGCATTGTTGTTGCTGTTAATGCCAAACTGGCTGTAGTCCCTCACAAATTCTGACCTCATCATGAAGCTCTAACATAGACTCCACCTTTCAGAAAGGCAAAAGCAAAGAAGCCCCAGCAGAGTAAAGGTTGGCAGGTAATTTATTATTCTCTTTGTAGCCTTTCTTTGGTGTCTGTAAGTGATAACTCTGAGTCCAGTTGATATTCTTAGATAGAGCTTCAATCCCTTTTTTCTTTCCTGGTTTTATTTTTTTCACTCTAAGCTTCTGAAACTCATTTCTATATTATTGGTGCAGAGCCAGGCTTTGGAGTCCAAGAGGGCATTTTGCAAACTATTAAATTAAGAATTAATCTAGTTTTTTAGAAACAGATACATTTTTGCCCCTTCCTTTCATTTGATTTTCTAAATTAACCTTGCAAATGGAGCGTTAGGATTGCAATCGCAAAGCTTTCTTCCCCCACACCCTACTTCAAAGGTCAAAGATGAGTCATAGTCTCTCCCAAGGTGGCTTGGGACCCGAGTAGCCTGACAATTTGAAAAGAGGCCTTGATGCAAATTATCCATAATTTTCAAGTCCTGCTCACTGACACACTCTGACTTGTTTTCTAGGAGGCTGCTGTCTCCTGAACTGCTTAAATAGTCTCTCAGTTGATAGAGGGACAGTTCTCGCTTAAGAGCTTGGGCTCAACTGCAAATATCTGATTCTGGGGTGAAATCTGGTAGGGAGAGGAGGAGAGATTGCACTTTCTCCTGGCTGAAGATATTAAACAGCTTATTTGGGAACTGAAGATTAAATACAGTGTAGAAAGCATAGTTTTAAAGGCTGGTGAAGGAAATCACTTACAAGATGGTATTTTAATTAGAAAAAGAAACTGTGCGGAAAGGAAGAAGAAAACAAAGATGTTAGGCATAGGTATAGCATGTTAGGCATGACGGTAGAAATAAATTGAATGCAAAAAATTACCTTTCTATTATTAATTTCTCAGGGTAAGCCCATTGCAATTCCTACTCTAGGCATTCAAATACACTTGTAATTGTAGTCGTGCACGTGGATCTGTTTTCCTTTATAAATACCCTAGAAAGGGTGGCTAGTGGCATACCACATATGCACAAATGTGCCTTTAGTAAGTTATCTTTACAGATACCTTCTAGCATGAGGTACTGTAGAAGACCTGAGGCGCTGTATAGATAATCTTTATGAATTCAGGTAAACATTTATTAAGCCATTCTTTTCAAAAGAGTAAGCGAGTACTTTTGGCTCTGCTATATCACTGCTAGGTTTATTCTGTGTACACTCAGTGTGAAAGGTCCTAATTTATTCATCTCGGAATTGAATTTTATATCCTTTTTTATTGAAGTTATTCTAAAAGCAATGCAGTCCACTGGATTAAGGGATTGAATGTGCTGAATTGCATCTGTTACAGTATATTTTTGAAAGGGAGAATTTCTTGATTTAAAGCTGATAATCATATAATCTTTCAAGAATATAGTCCTAGGTGCCTCTTTTTAATACTATGTATTTATCACTTACATAGCAATATGTAAGTGTACAGCTCTCTTCAAAACAATGAAGCATTCTTTTTCTGAAGAGATTTCATCTGACACTGTGATATGTATCAAAAAATACCTTCCTGATAATTGACACCAAATAGAAGAATTGAAGACTACATCTTAGTTTAAGGTGAGTGCAGGAGGGTATTGTAGCAAAGAAAGATGAACAGTGGGTAAAAAAAGCAAAAAGGGAGAATTTAAGATCACAGTCATTTGGGATTTCAGTCACCTTGAGTTACAAATGTTCTTTTATTCACACTGTTTCAACTGGAGTGTTAATGCTTTAACGAGAACAGTTCATGCATAAATCTTCCTAAAGAAATGAGTTTTGATAGGAGATGTGATGAAAGAGGCTGTTGCGAGAAAGCAAAGTAAACTTTATTAACCTGGCGCTCTGGGAGGCTTTGTGAGGCACACAAGTTGCTATCTAACAGTCTATGCAGTAGATTTTCCTGGTGTTATTTTTACCTTTTGTATTACATCTTTCTTGCCTAATCATAGCCATTCAGCTTCCTGTGTGCAGTTTTGACCTCAATTCCAAGATCCAACTGTGCTGGTTTCCTGTCATCAAAAAATGCTCTCGAATCAGTTAATTTCATTCCTGGCATTTTTATCCTAATGGCTCTGAGTATATGACTCCGAGACATTACTGTCGCTTAGCACTGAAAGGGCTTAACAGAGGGGCCCTGCGGCTGGGCGTTCTGGTGTGCGCCAGCAGCTGTGGGAAGCGCTGCTCCTTGTGTCACTGCGCTAGAGGCTAGTGCAATACCAACGCTGGATGATTTTTATAGGAAAGCTGTTTCTTGCATGTCAATACCATTCACAAGTCAAAATCTGTATTTCAGACTGGGAAAAAAGATTCTTGCACGTGTTGTATACATCTTTAATACTCCTCTGTCTTTCCTGATTCTGGTTTCATATTTGTGGGTTACAGCTATTCTTAATGCTTCTGTGGACAGAAGATCTCCACCTGAAAGGCTCTTTGCTCCATCTGTCCCCTGGGTTTCACAGTTGGCACACTTGGATCATTGTTTGCTTCCTGCTTAATTATTTAAAGCTCTGAAATATTTCTGATTGTTTATCTTGGGAGAATCGATGCCAGCCCATTATCTAATGTTGTCATTGCAGAAAGGCTTTTGCAAAGGGGAGGTCTTGCATCTCCCTCTGTGAATGAGCTCTGATTTCCGCAGCTAGGGGAGTTCTGCAGCTGAAGACCTATTGAGTGTCCTATCCCCAACCCAATTAGCTCTGCCTTAGATTTAGGCAGCTCTGTGCTTGTGGATCATGTCATCTAAAAATACTTTGTTGTATTAGCTGAAAAACTGCAAAAGTTGCTCTGAGCAGAGCAGAGGATTGTGTTCAGAGCATGGTCAGGCTCACTTGAACAAATTAAGCCCTAGTGTAATCTCACTGACTCAGCTAGAGTTTCCCCAGGAGTTCACTTTGATGTGTTTTGCTTCCTTTAAAAGGCAGAAAAAAAGAGAAGAAAAGAAGTCCTCCCAATCTCTCACACACAAAAATACTTATTTTCAAATTTTTCTTTGCCAAGATTTACACACTTAGAGGAAATGAGGGAAGTGGCCAGCGGGTAAGAATATTAACTCTGTAACTTTTCTTTGCACTGGCAATGTTTTACTCTTGTGGCCTTCAAAAATCTGACTCACTTAAACTTGTTGACAGTTTCCTTCATTATGGGCAAAACAGGTTCTCTGACCATTTATAATTTCACACTACCATATGTAGTTAACATTTAAAAGTACTTTCTTGTTTAATGTTAACCACTCAGTGTTCCCAACCATACCATGCTTATAGCAAGAAAAAATATCTAAGCCAAAAGCAGACAGACCAATTTTTAAGACTTCAATTGATTAATGGAGGTGACTTCATAAATGAAGTAGGTATTTTTTTTTTCATCTTAACTTTTATTTTTATAAAATAAACACAAAATAATTAAATAATTAAAAATTTAATAAATAGTAAAGTTTGTGGTGAGTTTTTTTTTTTTTTTTTTTTTTTTAATTCTTTAAATTTTTTTTCCTTCTCTTTCCAAGGCTACTGATACTGCTGAGGAAGGGAATTTAAGTGAGGTAATGAAGTTCTTCCTGTGTTTTCATGGCTTTACTTGTGGCAACTGGGAACCTGATGCTGAAAGAAGGAAGTTATTCTGCTTCTGGGACAAAGAAACTGTCATGCTTGAGCCCTCAGATCTCTGGTCCTGACAGTAACTAGCACCAGCAGCTTCCCAGAAAGTGCTAGAAACGTCAGTTAGATTCACCTGTTGGCTGGAGATGATGCATCAGTTCTGAGAGGGAAGTGAAACTGGGAGTGCAGGAAGTTGGCTACTCACTGGCATGATTCACGAGCACTTTTGAGTTCCCATTACCTCTTCTGAAGTCATCTTTGAACTTGAGTCTCCTATCTTCCTTCCATAAAGGACCTTTAGAGATCAGGTCTGACAAAGCTGAAAAAGTTCTCTGAGGCTGTTAGGATGTGTTTTAATTTGCAAGTGGTCTGTTAGAGGACAGATGACACAATTACCATGAGTACAAGTGAATGCTGCCTTGAATTACCTACAATATGAGCAAGAAACGGCTATATTTCAGTAAAGAATAGGGGTAGGACAACCTTTATAAGTGCATGGCTGCAGTCTGAAGTGTAAGAGTTGTGCCATTTAAAAATAAAGATGGGTTTTCATGTTGAAATCAGAAATGTTTGGAGGGGAGGTGGAAAGGCCAGTCCTCTGAATGCTTCTATCTTGTCATTGATCCAGTCATGACATGTCCAGATTGCTCCTCTTGGTGCAAAACAGTGTCTCCTTTGCAAGTGAAGAGCTTAATACAATTTTGACATAGAAAGTAGAAGGGTTCATTGCTAATAAAGCTCAGCTTTTATGTAGCTTTTTGTCCTGATGTAACTAGTGTGCTGCATCAAGCACATTATGTTACGCTTGTGCTAGACCAAGGTACAGGCTGGGATGAATTTCATAACACTTAAAATTTGCTGGCTTACCTTATATACAAAGGATAAACAGTTCTTCTAGGCTCAGGTGTAACACCTGGCCTAAAGTTGACACAGCTATTGAAAGAGATGGTCCTTTTCTGTTTCCATCCTTGTCCTGACTAGCACCTGTGTACTCAGCTGGATCTGGGAGCTTATTTCATCAAAGGCAAATGACTTTGCTATGGCTTGAGGTTTGAGGTTGTTTTCTTTTTTCCTCTTCTGAGCTGCTTTTCAGGCAGTTTTCCAATGCAGATGATGGTGTGCTCACCTAACCGTGTTGTCAGCTCTAGAGAGGCAGGGGCAACATGCAGGCAGGAGGAGTAAAGGCTTACCTTCTCAGCAGCAACATTAATATAGATTAATTTCAACCCTTTGTGACACTAATGTAGACCAAAACAGACATTTTGTATTTTATGTGCCTGCCTGATACAACCCATGAAGGGAGGAGTATCATTATTTTGATCCATATCACACGCTTTAGTGTGTACAGTCCAGACCTCAGCTGATACGTCATTTATTTGTGCAACTGCTGGGTATATTACATGTCTGTGATGTATGGTTAGAAACAATCCATTTACTTTCCATATTTCATTAAATTAAAATCAGTACGCTGTATTCAGTACTAATCTGAGTATATGAAGTTATATCAATACTTTTAATTCTGTTTACAAGTATAGAAGGAGTTTTTGGAAGCTTTGTTCTTTACAGAGTAACAGATGAGTTGCAGGGAGTTGCAATGACCAAGTTGCATCAGATTTAGTAAACCTTGGGTTGTTTTTCCACCGAAGATGCGAGATGGAATTAATTTTGTCTAACTTGCAATAGTTAATTTTATTGCTTCCCTGTGCTTTTGCAAATGGTTTTGAGACAGATTTGAAGTTTCAAAGCGTTTAAAACTAATTAAATATTTATTAGCATAGGAGACGTTTACCATGATAACAACTATTGTAATGATTCCTGCTGTCCATTGAAAAAGTGCTACTTGGAACCAAATGAAAATGGCCACCTGAATAGCAGAGTGGAGGCAAGGAGCCTGAAGGAACCTTAAATGGTTCACTGGCGGAAATGTAAATGTATAACCATTAATGAGACAAGAAATGTTTGGTCATTATTATAGTTTATAGATCCCCGGCCTTCTGATTTCCTCCCCACCCTGGATCTGTACAGCAATATACAGTCTGAATATCCATTTCTTGCAGACTTATCCTGGATTATTCCCATGTGTCAGGACTTATATTATATTTTTTTTGTGAGCAAGAGGGGTTTTTCCTGTCTCTTTCCCTTCTTCCCCCTGCTACATATGCAGCAGGGTTGCAGTTGGGGCTGACTTGGGGCATATTTGGTCCTCTTTTTTTTCCTACCACTGCCCCAGATAGGCTGGTTGCAACTAGAGAGGGCTGGAATCCGAGTATGTGGTTTTATGACACTCCTGAAATTCTCAGGTACTAGGTTGATATGCCTCTGCCGTGCTTTTATGGGGACTGACTGTCATTTCTAGAGTCAGTAGGGAGTCTGCTCCCAGAATGGGGCTGCTTTTTAAAAACCATATTATTATATTTTTGTCTGCTGGATTTTGCTTCTGCAGTGTTCCCTAACATGTATCATGAGCCTGTTTGGATCTGCTGGAAGTGTTATCTAACTAGTCCTGTGTCGATTCAGGGAGCTTGGTGTTGACATTGATCTCTTCTACTCTTTCTATGGTAAATTGAATTTCTGTGGGTTTTTTATTGTTTTTGTATTTTACTGCAAGACATGATTTACTGTGCTCTGTAGAACAGATGTAGTGAATAAAATGTCTGTAGTATTGTTGCTTGTGATTGTACGGATCTGGCCTCAGTGGTGTGCGGGATCGTTCCAGTCCTGTGTTATAAGAGACCTGTCTGAGGGAAATCAGCGTGCTGTCGGCATTGGGCCGCCTTTCCTCCAACTTGTGAAGCCTGGAGACATTTTTTTTTTTTCTCCCATAGTCTCTCCAAAAGGAGCACCGTGTTTCTGGAATCTATAGAGGGAAACAGGTAGAAACAAGATCATAGTGACAACCGTAGCATTGCACTTTACCTCCTTCTTGGTGATTTGCACCTGCACAGACTTGCCAGATGAGTATGGACAGAGTCCTACTGTGCCCCTTTTTATGGGGGTCCCTAGCACAGCCAGCAAGGCTCAGAGGTTCTGTGGGAGCCTTGGCCTGGACATCCTTTGGGGCTGGGGCTACCCTGGTGTCCTGCAGTGAGCTTCCATGAAGCGACGGGGAAAGGAAGCTGCAGAGGATTCTCCTAAACAGCTTCCAGCAGCTTCAGCGCCAATAGGGGATAATCAGCTGCTGTTAAAGTTTGAATGCAGAAAAACTCTCCCTGGGATTTGAGTGACAGCTTCTCTCAATGGAGAAGGCCAGCTTTGATCTTGCCTGAGTATGGAGAGTGGAGGCTGCATTTTAACCAAAGACATACAAACTGTAAAATACCCCAAATGCTTGTGTAGAAGACGCTTATCGCTTTATAAGTAAAGTGTTAAATAATCCTATTACATGCTGTGGTTGGCTTTGTACAGGCTGAGTTAGGGGCCAAATTCAAACCTGTTTATTCAGAAAAGCACAAATTGCAGTTTGAAACGAACACTGCACAACCTGAAACGCAAATCCATAGAAACAGCTCCTAGCGTGAGCGCAGCTTCTGTTGGATCATCTGCACCGTGTCATGCACTGAGGGTAACACGGTGCATGAAAAGTGCAAAGGCAGTGCAGCCCTTCTACAGTAAAAAGGTTAGCCTTGTTTAAGGCCCTTGTCTACTGTGAAAGAATATTCAGTTATATCATGGTGTAAGATACTTCAAAGTCATGAAGTATCCCATGCATTTGGAAAGATCTTAAGTCATCCTTGCTTTGTAAACTGTTCTCCAACGGTTGATCTAGGGAGCTGGGACCTGTTTGTAGGTGGAGCCCAATGGACCGGCGCTGGTGTTCAGGTATACCAGGCTTTGGAAGGAGGGTTTCTCAGCAGCTCTGCTTGGGTGTTGAGGAGGGTGCAGAAGCAGTCTGGGCGTTAGAGGGTCTTATATTTCACCTGTGTAGCTACCAGACCTGGACAAAGTTTGAATGCAGATGAGAATCCAGGCCTGTGTTTAAACCAGGAGGGATATAAGTCTATAAGTCTAAAGTGTCTAGTTAAAAATATCCTGATTATCGATGGCATGAAGTGCATGCAGCACTGATTTACTTCAACTGTTCTCAAAAGTGCCACTGATTTAGGAATTTCAATACTTTTTATTAAAGAAAATTAAAATGCTTCATTTTGAAAAAAAAAAAAATCTGGTTAGTCCTTTGTGTCTTGTTGATTAGTTGTACTTATTCTTCTTTATGTTTTCATATTTTGTTTTGCTTTTTCATTTTTGGGGCGTGTATCTTAGGGGTTGTAGTGTCTAGATGGAGAAATCCTGGAGCTGTGGTACCCTTAGTTCATACCTGTTTTCTGCCCTTACACACTCCACCATCCATCTATTCTCTTTTTTTCTTCTTCTGTGTCACACTTGTCACAATATGGGGTAAAATGGTAGTGATGTACGCAAGACACTTTGTACCCAAACCAAGCAGAATATATTTCTAGGCATCCACAACACTTGAGATCAGTACTTAGTTCATAGTGAATTGTAGGAAAGATCCGATGATGGTGGATCCTCCTGGCACTTGAATGTGCTATTTCTAACATTTCCACTTTCAGTATGAAAACAGTGTGTTAAATTTATCTTTACCTGAATTTGTCATTTCTGTGCTTTATTTTTCACTTCTTTGCAAAACTGTTTGCAAGGAAAGTTGCATTTCCATTTCCATGTGAATATTTGTGGCCAGGCTTGTCGATGCTTACAGAAGTCATGGTAAGTGCAAAATGCAGCGCGCTGCCTTCTCCATGATGTCAGTTGCCAAAATTCTATCCTGCCTTAGTTTCTCATTTGATGCTGCTTCTACTGAGATGTGGGCTGGATTCAAGGTTTTGGTCTCGAACTTAAAGTGAGTGAAGTTCATAAGGAATCTCCTAAACAGTAGTATTGTAAAAGCTAAGCTCTTTCTGAAGAGTGACTGCAGAAGTCTAAATTGTGTGTGATGGAGTAGGCTCAGACTGCATGTAAGCTTTAGTGCTTAAAGCAAAATATAGAAAAGCCACTTCTCTGTCTACCTTCCCTATGAAGCCCACAAAGACTATTTAGTAGTAGTTATAATAGCTCACTTACTCCTTGACCTTTTCCATACCAGTCCCGTGTCAGGACCACCACGATCAAGTGTCTTTACACATTATAACTCTCTGCAGAGGGTAGTTCTATTAATAATTACACTGCCATTTGGGTTAGATTTCTGCGCAAAGCTACTGTGAAATCATCTGTCGTGCTGGGTAGAGGTGAGCAGCCTTCTGCTGTGCTGCGTGGAGGTGTTGCGGGTGGTGGGACAACCCCTGAGCGAGAGCAGCTTTCTGCGTTGCTGCTGCAGAACAGAGCGGCCCTTCCTGGAGAGGCTCCGCTTTGTCTGCTCTCCACAGTCGGCTGAGCGTAGGTCAGGCTCGGTGGAAGCTGCATAATTGTAGGGGCAGTGCTGCTCAGGCCATGGGGCAGAGCTTCATGCTGTTCTCTCAGCTGTGCGGGCCTGCTGCAGTGATTGGCTCGGCTGCTCTTCCACTGCTGCCGCCTCGCTATAGGCCTTCCTGTGGACACGCTGCCTTATGGCTTGAGAGCAGTGTGTGGGCACTAATCGCCATCTGGAGAGAAAATGAGAGGCGAGGGCAGCCAAGCTTGGCTCAAAGTGGCGTTCAAAGTGGGGCGGTGGGAGGCAATACGCCAGGCTTCCGCTCTTTTATCCGGCACGACTTTATCCTGACGCCATTTCCCAGCAGGAGGAGGCTCTCAAAGTGCCTGCAGGAGGCACGAGCTTTAACAGGGGCAGCAGCTCACACTGATCAGCCCATGCGGCCAGGCAGCCCAGCCTCTCCAGCAGGCTCCTGGAGGTGCTGCAGAGCAATGCGCATGGGACCGAGCGCCTGTGCAGAGGAGCAAAATGCCATCGGTCAGCAAGAAGCCATCTCCTCCGTGGGAGAGACCATAGGCTATGTTTTGTCTCTACAAGAGACAGTGCTTCTGCTGAGCTTGAGACTCAAGCAGAATAAATGTGTGCAAAATACAGATATTAAGGAACATATTGATGTATGGCAGACTATCTTAGTGCTTTTGAGTGTAATGTTTAATTTGCCAGTTACTGTCAGCTGAGGATGAGCACTAGCATCATGAGCTTGTGGATTTTTGACTTAACTGGCTATTTTAATAGCTCAGTAAAGACAATTGTATCCAATATCCTCCAGTATACTGCATTTGTTAAAGGCATCAGGAAGAACCCATGGCACCATGGCTTGTCCTACAAGCTGCTTCTGTTTCCCCTTGGTTAAGTGTGTCCAAGAGTATTTGCAGAGGAGAGGCAGGAAAGGAGTGCAACTGCTAGGCTCCATATGGTGCAGATCACAGCCTGGCAGCACTCTCGAACTGCTCACATGGACTCGTGGAGGTGGTGTTATGTACACAGGAGTTGAGGTGGATTGTTTCTTTGTAAAATATATGGATCTATTAGAAAATGCACGCATCTCATGTGAGATTGTGTGCATTTTTTCAACACAGCACTTGAATTATGTTCTAATGGCCCATCATATATCGCGTTTCATCTGATTTCACTTAAACTGATAATCTAATGGAGCATTTTTTAGTACCAGAGTTATTGGCACAATCTACATTCAGATTAGATATATATTTGGAGCGTCACTTGTAAACAAGAGTTAAGAATGTCTATACTCTTGGAAATTTCTCATGAACAACAAGGAATGAATTGCAAAGAGTTGTGGGGGTTTTGTTTGTTTTTTTGGTGCTTTTTATTTCTTTTTTGATTGCTTTTTGAGTCCTTCTGTAAGATGCTTCATTACTGATGCTGAGGTGTTATTCCTTGGTACTTGCATGGGAAGCAAAGGTCCTTCATGTCACCTCTGATGGAGTCTCAAAGAAACTGAGTTTTGGATATGTTGAAACACACCCCTCTTTTCTCAGAGCCTCTTAATTTTTGTAGGGTAGGTGATGTGTTTAATCTGTTATAGGTGGTATTGATGGAAAAATCTGTGACTATGTGGCATTGTTTTCTGTAATTTTCTTTTTATGCCATTCTGAACATGGTCAATCTACTGTAGGTGACTCTGCTTGAACAAGGCAGTTGGATCAAATGATCTCCAGAGGTCCTTTCAACCTCAACTGTTCTGTGATTTTGGTCATCTGCTTTCAAGTGCTTTTAATTTTAAAGTTTAAACTACTTGGGGTGAAATTAGCCAAAGTTTAATTCTCTCCAATGCTTGTAGGTATGCGCTGTCCTAGGTTGCCTGGGTTGATTAAACCTTCTGCAGTTGCTCTTTTCACATACCAAGAATGAGTGTAAAAGAAGCACTGACAATTTGGAAGGAAGTAATAGACAGGACCATATGTCCTCTAAAACTTGAGTCACCTTGGATAATTCTGATTAATTATGTTGGATAATTAATACACTCTACTACTAGCAAATGGTTATGGAAAGTACTTTGAAGGCCTGTCTTTCAAATAGCATTGTTACTTGGTCATCCTGAGGTGTAATAGTCTCCTACTTCTGTGATTTCATTAATTCAAGTAGAAGTTTGTCCTAGAATATTTAGAGCTCTTGCTGTTATGCATTGTTCTACTTCAAGAAATTTGTAGTTAAAGGTAATTTGAGGTTCATCTCATACATTGAAACAATGCTATGGTTACAAAGTTAAGTAGTCAAAAGTTAAGAAATATTATGTTTGAAGTTGTCTTTACAATCTTAAATTGTTATTGATGTGCATAAGCACTATCATGTACTCTTTTTATTACATACTACTTTTCCTGCAAAAGGCCCTGGTCATTATATAGGTGAAGTGATAGTTGTGTAGCTGATTTCTGCAGAAATGAGCAGGTATGCAGTGAAAGGATGAGGGAATTGCAAGAAAGGAATAATGTTTCAGATAAAGCAAATGCCATTCTAACCCTTTGCAGTCCATTCCTGTATCTGCCATAAAGCAACCTGGGGAAGTTGCTTAAATTTTGATGAGTAGTCACTTATTGTAGGCCTTATTTTCTATGAACCTACCTCAGTGCTATGAAACAGAGTCACTCACAACTACAGTTGATACTAAGATGAGCTTTGCTTTGAAATATGAAGTACTTTAAAACGCTGTAGAGTCAGATAAATCAAGTCTAGTGTCTCAGTGTAGGCCATGAATTCTTGTATATTTTATTTTGACTGTACCTTGGTTGCCTCATCTCAAAAGTGGGGAGTCAATCAACTTGACTACAGTAGCTGAGATGATTGGGAAGAATACTGTAGAAACAACGAGGAGAAGATTAATAACTCTGTAGTCAGCATGGGAAAGCTTGCTTGGTGCCAAGGGCCAAGACTTGAGTGAATATAACCAGAAATTATGACAGGTCATCTCTGAACTCAATCTGTCCTGAGTGCTGACCAAGGCAGGAGTCCAACTGAAAAGCTGTGTGAGCTTATAATGAAGGACTCTATCATAACATCTTTGTTTACAGTGTAACTGAATGAAGGCTGTATATGTAAGTATTGCATATGGCCTCCCAATTGTTTTGCCTCCTGCCTAGATACCTCCTACACACAGAACACACAGTGTGGACATATAGATGGTCTTTACCCTAAGTCCCTCATGTGATAGCTGTGTTACTGTTAATAACCAGGTTTCATCCATGCTGAATGAGCAGCTGCAAAGAATCAGGATACTGGAGATGATGCTTCCCTCTGGGTTGCTACAATAAACTCTTGTTTTGGTGCTTTGATTTAAAGCACTGAAAATCTCCCAAGGAATGTGTCAGGGAGCTAGAGGATTCTTTTCCATTTGCAGTACAATGAGGAAAGTATTTTCAGGCTCTCCGGAGAGATAAATACGAGATTGCAATACATTTAACTGTATTTAAAATGAAAGCTATTGAAAGCACTCTATTGAATATTAAGTAGATCTTATTATAATATACCTCAGATTAGAGTATAGGATTTTCTCCTAATACTTTGCAAACTACTGGTTATCTTAACTACAGAAGACACTGTATACTAAAGCTCATTTTGGCTATATATTCAAGGATCCCAGGTCTGGTATGGTTGGTAGGATGGCTGAACTGCAGTGGTACTTGCTGAATGATTCATTGAGCAGTGTTCACATCAGCTTCAAAGAAAAGTATTTTCCTTTCTGCTCAGTGAACGGAAGGAGTTCCTGGAAATATGAGTATTGACAAGAGGGTGAAGCAATCAAACGGAGCGTGTGTAATGGGAAGGGAAAACGCATCCATCATCTTCATGCATATGCAATAAATAATTTTGCTATAATACTTACTATTCCAAATGTGCAAGTTTACATTTACATGCACCTCATACCCAGGCTGATCTCAAAGCCTTTTTTTCATTTATGCACATTGTATGAACTGTATGTTTACATATTATGGAAAACATATAGCGAAGTCAGAAATCCCAGAAAAGAAATATGCAAATGTATAAATTTATGCAAAGGTATAAAATCAAATGAAGCACTATCTGAATATTTAAATAAATACTATTTTAGGGAAACATTATGACACCACATCATAAATAGAGTTTTAAGCAGAAGTGGTATGTTCAGTGATACATTAATAGCATTTTTTGCTGTGTTACAGCATTTTGCACTCTATTGTGTTAACACAGCTCCTATCCTGCTGCAGACAGTGTTGCTTTCCTAGTTGCAGGAAGCCATTATTCTCTATGGAGAGATCCAACAGAGAGATATATAGCATTGCAATCCAGAAACTACTTATGCAGGTAGTGTATGGCAACACTTAGATTTGGGAACGGGAATCTAAAGCACCTCAGATTTGAACCTGCCCCATTAGCATCAGTGGAGTGGGGAGCTGAACAGTGTCAATGGAATGCAAAAAACTGCATTCCTTAGTAAGTACTTCAGGATATCTAAAATTGGGTATTTTGTGTGTTTTTTACTGGCCCAAATTTAAGCACATTTTAATGAATCAGAAAATGTACTTATTTTTCTTCAGAATTAGTTAATATTAAGGTCCTTCTCTACTAACATTCCCAGAAAGATCAAGTCACTAGCATGTTAACTGAAGTTTGGGCTAGAACTACTCACAGATGCATTCATTTGGCCGGGTAGATGCTGCCTGCTATCTGCAAGATGCCTGACGTCATGATGTCAGTTACAAAAAAAATTGTAACCAATATCAGCTTTCTAATATGTTTTGATTTTTTTTTGTTTTCCATAATGGCTCCTTTCCTTCTGCAGAGCGGATGTGGGACAGCCACCACTACTATCATTGATATTCAGCTGTAAAAGTGCTAGATATTTATCTGGAAATTAAAAGCAGCTCAGTGGTTCAAGGCTGTCTAACTCTTTCCTTTCTAGATTTGACTATTGCAACGGAGCTGTTGGCTTTAGTCACTAAGCTGCTGTCTTGCACACTAATTTTGGCCCTTTATATCAAGCCTTAGTGATCCTAACCTATGGCAGTTCATCCACTTT
>JAVCKT010002367.1:0-30055 GCA_032273925.1 Rhynchotus rufescens
GGAAACCTGAGCCTGAAGATAGATAAGGCTTTACCCTAGACTCAAGAACAATATAGGCATCTGTGGGAATGAAAAGCCATATGCTTGGAGAAGAAAAGAAGGAATTGGTGCGTTTATTTATTTTTAATAGACCTTAAGAATTAGACTACATGGAGGAGAGAAGCAATTTTTGCCCAATTGAAGAGATGATTCTTCCCAAATATCTGCTAAAAGCCGTATATTGCATCGACGATGTCCTCAGTGCAGCATACCTATTCTTTTCTTAAAGAAACATGCATTAATTCATGCAAAATAATGTATTAATTGGTGGACCCTCTAGAGACAAAAACCATTTATTCAAGAAAAAGTGGAAGTGCTCATCGGAAGCCAGAAATGCTGTAGGAGATGCAACACTGAGTATCAGCTATGCTTCCTCAAAAGCTTCTTTCCCTAAAGCATTTCTTTGCCATCGAGAGGTATTTATGTAATATTCCCTAATCGGTGGCAATGCCTTTCCTAGTTTTATCCACACTGAACTGGAAGGCACTGCTGCAATAACCAGCCTTACCCACTTTCAGCAGCGTTACATAATAGTGAAATAAATTCCAAAATGAAAAAAAAAAATAAAACCATCCCCATTGTTTTAATCTCCCTCTTCTATTTGGCCTGTGGCTTAAAGCCATGTCAGGTTTGCATCACAAACACCTCCTCCCCCGGGTATTTCATTTACAATTTCATTTAATAATGGCAGTGCGCTTCCACCTAGCTGTGATGGGAAAGGATTAAATAAAAATATAATTCCAAAAATCAAGTAGCCTAAGCCCAGCCTGTGTCTGTGCTCTGCAAATCAAGTAGCTATGGAAGGGCTCGTGATTTGTCTGTAATATTGAAACTGATAAACTATTAGCGTTTTGTCAGTCAGAATGTCTGCTAGCCGTTTTCTGCAGATTGCCTCAACAAGAACTGTGACTGTTTTTAGACACATCTGGCACTGCAGATTTTTCTTTCCATGCTGCATTTCAGTGATTTAAGGGGCCTCGGCTGGGCAGAAGGCTGTCAGCTGCTGCGCTGAAAATACTGCTGCGAATAAGCACTGAGTTACATTTAAAGAGGCAGGAGGTAAAAGCCTGGCCTCTCTGAGGCCGGTGGGACCGCCGCGAGGGATCCAAAGTGAACACCAGGTTAGGACAAAAGTTGGGCAGAGCTCCTTGAGCTTGTGTGACGTGGGCCAGCAAAGTCCAAATTCCACTAACAAGGTGCTGGCTGCGCTAAAAACGTGCGAGACCTTCCCAGGGTTGCTTGGTGCCACTCATCGATCCCCATGATCCCTTTTCGCTGCTACTTCATCGCCTCCGAGAAGGAGAGAGCCTTTGCAACAGCCCTCCTTTCCATCCCCTGGGCACCAGAAGCCCATGAGATGAAGTAGAAAGCCCCTCCGGCCCATGTCCATGCTTATTCTGAGAGTGAGGAGCACAGGAGGTATCATTAATCTCGCACGCTGTCCCCCGGGCAATGATCTTATTCCCACCACGCATCAATATTCTTGACATCCGTCTTGAAAGTGAGGTCACGCGTATCCATCTCCTGTTAGGAAAGTGTCAGAATGGTACAAATGTCCCTTCACTATTTTTAGGGTCCTATCGAAAGTATTTATCAGCTTTCTGGCACCTCGTCCAATTTGTCATACTCAACGCTCTCTACCCATCTGGGGGAGGGAGGAAATGAAGCCCTCCAGAAACCGCATGGCAGATGGATGAAACTCCAGAAGGAGCAAAATAACAGCAGGGCTAAGAGCAGGAGCGGCCCCGGTGCTGCTCGTGGAAGGTCACCTCCTGTCCTCTCCTCCCGGTGGGGACACCTCGAGGGCATGCTCCATCCCCAGCTCCATCACCACATTTTCCTAGCACTGTTGGTTTTTAGAAAGCAACGTGTTCAGGTTGAAACTTTACCCACGCACCATCTGCCTCAGCCTTATCTTTCCTTGAAGAGGAAGCCTAATATATAATGTCCAGTCGGCTTTCACTGTATTAACGTAAGATTTCTTTTTAGTTTGGGATTTGCTGGCTTGGAGTCCCCAAGCAGCTCTTGGAAAGAAGCCTTTTTTCAGTGGAAAAGCTTATTTTCGGTAGAAGAGCAGTGACAAAAGTCAATGCCTATCTTCAGAGTTGCCAAGAATGTTGTCCATAAGCTTTCTTCGAGATGACCATGAGCTGCTGTCATATGTATGAGGTCTATTTGCAAATACTGACTTGTATCACAGATTATCTCTAGCCATTTCATACAGAGTCTTAAGATCTTGCAGTTTTGCTATCCTTGCCCTGCTTGGTATCAAAGCTGCTGCTGTAAATCAAAACATATGCCCACAAACACTACCGACAGCCTAGGTTGCTGAGTTATAATTAGCCATTTCAGGGTCTTTTTTCAAGGATTTTAAGGAGGGTCTTTCTCAGAAAGCAGTACTCCAGTTAAAACGTTGCTTTGGAGTCAGAGCAGTTTACTCAAAGAGAAAAAGGAAAAGTGAGGCCTTCATATGCAAATGTATGGCATTTCAAAATGTCATATAGCAGCATCTCCATATAAATAAGCTGCTCTCCAAGCTCTGCCCAGGCAAGGCAGCTTTGATACTGAAACTGGAGGAGTAGAAGCAGCAGGATGCCACCGGGTCGAGTTTTGTGAGTTTGGGGTTTTTTTTCCCTTAATTGGCACTTTTCTGTGCTAACTAATATAGCCACATTCCCACGTCTTAGGATTCCTCCATATAGGGGGTCGGAGTGAAAGGGAACATCATGTCCAAAAGGCAAAGAAGGACTGAGTTAGCCCAAAGAAAAATTTGATTTATTTTAGGAATGGAGTTGATGGAGATTTATTCAATCCTGGATAAAATAAGCAAGCACAAACTGTAAGGTCCCCTTTGGCCAGAACTTGGATAAATCCACAGTAGGGCCCCTGCATCATTAAATAACAGTGTAAAAATAATTCCCAGTCTGGAGATAACACCCTTGCAGTGGGAGCCTTATAAAGCTCCATCTCTCTCAAATAATCTCAAATAAACCATCTTCTCAAATAATGAAGACACGGTCACAGATCTTGCAAACACAAGTACATTTGGACTTCAGAAATTCAGCATATATAGCATAGCCCACATATATATATGCTGACAAGCCTGAAGTATTCTGTTCTCCGAACATCTGGGGATTATTAGGGTCTTAATTCATTAGTTTCTATTATTAATGATAGCAGCAGGCTGAATAATTACACTACATTGCTGCAAGAGACCGAGCGCAATACTTTTTTCCTTTTCTCCAAGTGTATTAGGACATCTTGCCGTCATCGCGAGCATAAAAAGCACTAGATTATTTTCAAAAAGGAAAGTGGCTGCTGGCTTATTCCAGGAAACTCATTTGCATGGGGACATTTAAAATTAATAAATGACTGCTGCGTTGAGCAAGCTCATTTTGTGCCTGAGAAAAGACGTGAATGTAAAGTAATTCATGAGGTTCCGTCTCTTTCTTCTTGGTAGAGCAGCTAGTGTGGGGGTGGCATGTTTTTTTCTGTACATGTGGGAAAAACTAGCTCACCAGGTCTCCCACCACGTAGACAAGGTTTTCAGTTATTATTTTCATAAGCTTATCAGTTATTAGGCCTATCAGTTAAGGGCCTATCAGTTATTATTTTCATAAGCCCCAGGACCATATCCTGTAGAAAAGTGAAAATGCTAACTAAAAATGCTGTGTAGATGGGCTGTGGTCTCCTGCTTTGCTTGCCTGAAGTCACCTAGGAAGTTTTCCAGATTCAAATTTAGGAAGAGCAGAAGTATCAGGATTGATTGTGAAGAGCCTGGCAGGCAGTTCTTGGCTGTAAGAAACTTGCGTTTGTCTAGATTTTTATCTAGTTCATCCAAAATAGATTACAGGAACCCATCTCTAGAAGACATTTTCTGGGCATTCCAGGCAATACTCATCCTCATCGAGGGCAATGTATAAAATACATATTATTTGTATTAAATATAAAGCAAAATACGTTGTAAAGAGTTCTTTCACTTTTTTGGAACGCAGGACAGGGACAGCCCCATTTATTAAGGAATTTGGATTGGCTGGACGGCAGGTCTTCACATAGGAGGCTGCTCCAGCGAGCGAGAAGATAAGCTGCTGCAGTTTACACAAAGTCATATCTGGCCTCACTGCATTTCAGAATTATCTGTTTTGACTGGTATATCTTACATTATAGACCATCATGTCATGTTCTGGCAGTAACAAAAGATGTGTACAATATGAAATGTCATGTTAGGATAAAGAAATGCAAAAAAAAAGGTTGCAAAAATGAAAAAAAAAAAAAGAAAGAAAAAAAAAAGTGATGGCTTCATCGCACTGACATCCTCTATCAGGAAAATGCTTGAAGAAAAAAGTTTCTGAATAAGGTTGATCTGGAGGGTGCATTTTAATATAAAAAGGGAAAAGCACATTGAGAAATGTGTCAGGATTTACATTTGTTCAGAGATAGGAAAGACTGACCCTGTCAGTCCAGTTTTTGTTTTTAGGCTTTAGAGCTTCTGTTTTATCTCTATCTCAACTTTTAGCCATCAGAAAAAGGCATGAATTTGTCTTTTTGCTGAAAATAAAGCTTTCACACATCGTGGTCAATAAACAATCCGGCATGTCCAGTGTTTGAAATGGGGCTACTAAATTCAACACTACTGAAACTCGACTAGCTTTGAATCATAATACATAAATAAATCTCAATTTATTTCAAATCATGAAAAGTGCTCAGCGCTGTTTCTTTCAGGAATGGAAGCAGTTAGTTCATCATGAGAGAGCTCTCAAAACACATCTAAAGCATGTTTGGGGAGCATCCGAAACGTGCCAAAAGAGCAGAGGAACTTCTTAGTCTGAACTAAAGTATGTTCTTGCCGTGTTCTGGCTTTTGAAATGGCAGATCAAGCAAAAAAGTTCTCTGCCCCTTGGCCTTCATGCTCAATTCCTGCATGGTTTATAGAGGAGTCATCAGTTAAGGTGCGGGACGGCCGACACTTCGTGCCAAATGTCGTGCTTTCCTCCTGGCCAGATGTAAGTGTTCTTACACAGAGTCTTAGCAGATCCTTGGAAATCTTAGTAGATCTTGGACCATTTCACTTTTGATTCAGTGCAGTATTTTCTGTGATGAGGGGAAGTTAGTGGTCTCAAAGGGGACAGGCTCCCCTCTCATCCTCATTTCCTGGAAGCTCATCCCTATCTATTTTAACTTAAGGACAACAGAAACCTCTTTATTAGTGTATATTCTTTGAGGCCCATAGACTTCTATTTGGACAGTGGTGATGGGCAAGAATTTCATTATGAGTGTCAGAATCTGGGATCTGCCACGCACACTTTTCCTGAAGGTAGGATAATGCCTAAGCATGCCTAGGGCTAGCAAAGCTGCCTCAGAAATAAATTGCAGTCGTTTCAGAAAATTCAGGGACTTCATCTGGAAATCCTTCTTCTTACTGCTGTGCACATCCTTTCCTCACATATCTACCATGAAGCTTTTTACTTTAATTAGTCTTGGCTAGATAATCCTGGTGCAGATGAGGCTGGAACAGGGAAGGCTTCACGCTGTGATATCGAGAAAGGTCGAGGGGACCAGGGAGAAGGTGTCTTAGGAGGTTCCTGAAGGGAACATGCTCACAGGTGAGCATGACTCAAGCAGAGTCATGGGGTTTGGGGTTTTTTTATCTTTGGCCTGAAAAATAAATGCTCAGGATTAACAAAAAAAAAAGGGAGTTCTATTCCAACTAATAGAAAATTCAACCCCCCTAAAAAAGTGTTATTGTTTTCAGTGTCAGAAATATGGTAAACTGAAGAGTTTGGTTTAGCCATGCACCGTGCAGCTCCGCGCTCCCGCTCCTCTGGTTTAGCCCCCAGACTATCGCTGTGAACATATTGTATTGACTTCATGAACATATTGCAACACATACATTACATGCAAATGTGCAGCATCTTCCTGGCCTCGTCCACGGGTGTGTAGGAGAACGGAAATGATGAGGCTTTTTTCAGGTGCTATTCTGTAATCAGGTCTTGAGTAGTCAAATTTAGTGGTTTCTTGGGGGTTTTTTCTTTTTTGGGTTTTGTTTTTTTTTTTTTTCCTGGTACTTCATTTGCAGCAACTTGACAGGAATCAAAGGAACGACAGAATGTCTCCCAAAGCTTTGCATCCACACTGCGGTATTTGATTCCTGCCTATTTTAAGGTGCAAAATCGTACTCTTTGTTCGCATAAATTAGATCTTTCACATCTTTCTCCTTTGATTTTCCACTCTTAAAAAGAAGAAATAAATAAATAAATAGATAAAAAATAAAATAAAATAAAATAAAATAAAATAAAATAAAATAAAATAAAATAAAATAAAATAAAATAAAATAAAATAAAGCTCTTTCTGCCGCTTCCCTTCCCCAAGCCTTGCTAGGTTAATGTTCTTATCGCCTGTCTCCACAGAGAATGCGAATAAACTGGAGGAGAGCGCGAGAGGCATCTATATCCCTTGTCCAGAGCACTACAACGGCTTCTGCATGCACGGGAAGTGCGAGCACTCCACCAACATGCTGGAACCGTCTTGCAGGTGACCCTCTCCCTTTCCCGCTTTGCACCTGCAACTGCTAAGTGTTGCACATGCAGAATGTTGATGGCTTCTAAAAGCGCTCACTTAACCTGCGGGTGAAATTAGGTGGTTCTGAAAGCACAAAGCGCCAAGCCAAGCCAGGTAGGCTGAAGCAATGAGATGCCACCAAGCAACATGTCCCTCCCCATGACATGGGTGACGCTTGTAGGGCAAAGAGAGGAAGAATGAAGGATGGAATATTGAAGGCCATGACGCTACCAATCCTTCTGAGTGAAGACCCAGTCAATTTGGCTACGTGCCTTACAGCTGCTGCTACTGTTGACCTGAAGGACCTTGTAGCTTCATCCCGCTTGGCCTTTCCAGCAGAAGCAAGACAAGGGCTGACGTGGGGCCACTGCTGTTGGTTCCCCAGGGGGGCAGTCACAGAGGGGACACGGTGGCCTCGGGAAGGGGAGGCAGTGGGCAGGCAGCTCAGCGCTGCTGCAGATGCACCGTGCACAGAGGGTTGGGGTCTGTAGCACCCAGGCTAAATGTAAATGGTGCATCCACTCGCGGGAACGCCTAATCACACTGCATATGGAGCTCGGATGACTGCTCATCACCTCCCTCGAGCATTTCTTTCATAGTTCTTAAAAAAAAAAAAAAAAAAAAAACATAGCTAGAAGGTAAGTGGAACAAATGCTTTTTCATTTCAGATGTGATGCTGGCTACACTGGACAACACTGTGAAAAAAAAGACTACAGCGTTTTATACGTGGTTCCAGGTCCTGTTCGATTTCAGTATGTCTTAATAGCAGCCGTGATTGGGACGATCCAGATCGCTATCATCTGCGTTGTGGTCCTCTGTATTACCAGGTCAGTTGCTCAGCTGCTTTTTCTTGTTTTTCTTTCCTTTTACCAATTGTTTACACAGGTTTCTGCAGTGACAGAAATATTTCTGCTGATAACAAATACCATTTAGTTCACACACACAAAAAAATAAAGGAGAAAGTATTGTCTGGTCCTACTAGCCAGAGTTGCTTTGTTATTATAACTATATTTGCACTTACAGTTTAATCAAACTAAGGTGGCAACAACACCTGCTGCAAATGAAGTTTCCTCTTCTGTATTCAGGTGCTTGGACAAATATTGTTGGTCTCAATAAGGGGAATATGCATAGAGCAGCTGGATCAGCACTTGCTTAATAAAACTAATCATATCTTCATCCGGTTTCCTCAAGGGCGATTCCCAGAGCTCTAATCAGGCAAAGCATGCAAACTGTTAAGCCTGTTTGCATTCCCATTGATTAAATGATTTCATTAGGCTTGTGTGTGTGTGTGTAATATATATGTGTGTATATATACATATACACATGTTGTAAGGTACCCTACATGTTTAAGGCCTTCACTGGATGATGGTGCACCTAGCCATGTATGCTTTTTTTGTTGTTTTTTAATGGCAATTTGCAATGGAAATGCCAGCCCCAAGGTAGCTGAGAATAAGGGGGATAAACACAGTCCTTCCTGTCCTGCGAGTGCCACTCTCCTTCCCCGCTAAGCTGATTTTGTCTGCAGAGGTTTCTGAATTCCACCTTCTTCAGGCTTCTCTCAAAAATCACAGGCTAGGCACACTCAGCACTGATAAACCCTCCTTTTGGAAATAAACTGCTTTCGAGACCTCAAGAAAATAAAAACCAGCTATCAGACTTCCACAGAAAATAAGATCTCTAGGAAATTTCCATGCCTGTGTTGCACTGTGTGGCTGGAGGACAAGTAGAGCCCCGGTAGCCTCTTGCTCATCTCCTGTTCTTTAAGATGACTGAGATGTTAATGTAAATTGCATTGTTTTCTTACCTTTTCCCAAGTTTATTTACGATCTGGGGCTCTTTTTCTCCTGTAGTGCACATAATTGCATCCATGTGATGATTAGGGAGGCATGTGCAAAAGTACACACAAAAGCAGCCTAAGAAAAATCCCTGGGACAAGACAGAGCTCATGCCAGAGTAACTGAGTGTTTTGAGGACATCTGGAGAACCCGTCCCTGCTGCTTTGAACCCCATCCCTTGAGCTCATGAATCATTGTGGTTCTTGCCATTAAAATCACACTGGTAATAGTGCAGATATTCATGGTGTCCTCCATAGCTTGGAAGCTCCTAGCAGCAGCAGCCAAGGTCTCCCGGGGCCGTTGCTCCATGGGCACGTCAATCTGAATAAATTCGTCCTGTTTTTTGGGAAACCCCCCCCCACAGTTGCTTTCTGAAGCACGCAGCGTCGTGCAAGCGGGGCGCGGAGCGCGCGGCCGGCATCCGCACGCCGCCTCGCTGCTCGCTAATGACCCCAGCGCCAACCATTGCCATGGAAACTGATAGGGATCGGAGCTGCTTAGCCCTGGGCAAGGCTGCACGGGAAACGTTTACGCCAGCCCGGAGCCCAGCAGGTGAGTCCTGCATCGCCCACCCGCAGCGTGCACAAAATGGTGCTCCTGAAGAGCAACTGGAAGTGCATTTGAGCTGCAGCTGTGAACGGTGGTATGTTTCACCATAGGATCTTGACTTTCTCCTGATGGTTTTTTTTGGGGGGAGGATGCAGGTTGCACAAAACATCCTTGATGTTAGCCAGGTCTTCTCCTTGTTTCATTGACGAGTGGCAGGAAGATCCCTTCGTAGCCTTGCCATCCTTCGCTTGCTCTCTGCATTGAAGAGGAGACCTGTTAAGAACCATGTCCTCTTGCAATTGTATTTTTTTATTCTAGGAAATGCCCCAGGAGCAACAGAATCCACAGACAGAAGCAGAACACGGGGCACTACAGCTCAGACAACACAACAAGAGCATCGACAAGGTTAATTTAAAGAGCGCATGTTTCCACAATGGCAAAACTAACTGCAGAGAGCTTGGACTACAAAATACAGTATTATAGACAAAAGATTAAGACAAGATCTACACATGTTGCCTTGCATTTGTGGTAATCTACACCAATGAGAACATGTACTACAGCTATATTTGATTATGTATGGATATATTTGAAATAGTATACATTGTCTTGATGTTTTTCTGTAATGTAAATAAACTATTTATATCACACAATATAGTTTTTTCTTTTTCATGTATTTGTTATATATAATAAATACTCAGTGATGAGAAAAATATTGGCTTTCTTAAATTTGCTGTATCTCATAGCTGTGTATAGTCTTGGGATATTGTACGTGGATACTAACAAATCTCTTTTTTTTTTTCTTTTTCCAGTTCTAGTGGCAATTTTGAGTCTACTGAACTCAGTAGTAGGGTTTTGAGTTGGTCCAAGATCAGCGACAATTATGGATGTGGGAAAGGTGAAGAATAATTTAACCTTCATTGAGGAGGGATAAAATATTTCAGACCCGGAGTCAACTACATTTCCTCAGCCTTCTTCTCCCCTATCATCATTCACTCCCCCATAGCTTAGGAAATCTTTGCTTTCTAATTTCAGTCCTAACTGGAGGGGATGGAAATGGAAATTCTCAGCAAGTACCATGGGAGGGCCAGGGTAACGTTTCCATTTGGGAGGGAATCAGTCAACTGTCAAGGCGAACCATAAGCAAACCTGTTGCAGAGGCTTTGCTTCCTGGGCACCAGAGCGAGGAAAGATTGCTTCTTTCTCTTGACTGAAAATGATTAGGTTAAAAAAGTTAATAACAGCTGAAATGTCAGCACCATTTGTACCTCATGAGCATGCTGATACAATTTATTTTTTCAAAGAGTGGGTGAAAACCACTCCCAATACACCTTGTGAATGACTTTCAGGGTGACCCAACTCCATTAAATGTGATGGGACTTGAATATTGGCTGCACCTCAGGAAAATAAGGGCATGTGTTTTGTCACATCCTCGCGAGGGCCGAGATGTCACGTTATTCCCAGCTGAGAACCTCCAAAACACATTCCTTGAGAAGACCCTGTTCTTGTGGCCTGCGCTGTGACTTTTGAAGACGCCAGGGCTGCACCGAAAGGCCGCGTGCGATTGACAACGTCACTCGTGTCGCGTCACACCCGCTGCACTGAGCCGCCCCCTTCCCTAAGGAACGATGACCAAAGTCGGGATTATTTGTTCCTGTCACCAACACGCGGCAAGGTCTCCCTGGCGGCTCCACGGCCACGCGTGGTGCCGTGTGCTGCCTTGGTAGGGCCATTGGCCGTCAAGGCCGGCCCGTAGACACGGGTGACGTCCTGTCACAGTGAGCTCCACCACGCTCCTTGCTTTGCCTCCCGCCCCACGCCTGCTCTCCAGTGCATCCATTGCATGCTGCTCGCCCAGCCCTTCTCCGGTCGTGTTCCTGGGTCTCTTGGCTTTCTAACAGCAATAAAGGCAGATTGGCAAGAGCCGCAGGTCTGTGCTGATTGCTGGGTACGGGCAGCGCGGGGCCGCCCCGGGGCGCGCGCTTGGCCTCCCACCGGGGTCCCCAGGGGGTCTTAGCCCTTCAGGATGGGGATGGAGAGGTGCTGAGCAGAGCAGGCCTCGAGGCTCCCGCGGCGGTTGGGATGCAAGTGCTTTATTGCGTTGGGTGCCTTGAATTCATATGGGCTTCGTTGCAGTTAACAGCTTGGTCACAGCAGGAGGGCTGCTGCAAACAAAGATCCACTGAATAAACGACAACAACAGCCAAGAAAGCAGGATTTGTGTCCAGGGCCCTTGAAGTGCGTCACTTGGGTTAGTGAACCCTCTCCAAGGGTGTCCTGAGGTCTTCGGGCACGTGAGACCAGTGAGGAGAAATGGGGTTTATTGCAGTAGTTGTAAATCAGAGCCCTGCTGCCCATCTCCTAAACCTCTGCGCTGCCACCGCAGCGACTAAGCGGAGCCCTTACAGAGAAATTCATACGTTTCTTCTTGAACATAAAGACAAGTGAAAGCAAGGACCGTAGCTGCTAGACCTGAATGGAGACGAGCATAAAGAAGACAACGGATTAGGGACGACAACATTTTTTAGCTTAAGTGTTCCGTCATTATTAATTCATTTGGTGCTCGTTATGACAATACCGATCATTCGGAATTCATTTGGTGGTTAGGTGGATGTCATCGCTATTTGGGTGGATAGTCCAAAGTAATTCTGCATTAATGCGTTATTAAAACTTGTTACCAGCCAGTGCCTTCATTACTCTGCCAGCACGGCATCGTCTTGCTCGCCTGATCCTTTACATTCAGACCCCTGTGCTTATTTTGCTTTTATCTTTATTATGGGTTTTCAAATGTGGGGCTTCTATTTAAAAATTCTCCTTGTGCTACACTAGCGTTGCCTTCTTTGAGAGGATCAAAACGATGCAAATAAAGGAGGGGTTTCACAGTGATTTTTCATTTCAGAAAAGAAAAGAAAAAAAAACAACTCAAGATGTTAGCGCTTTAAGAGCTGGATGTTGGTTATAGCAACCATCACTTGTTGCTTAGCAACGGCTATAGCATCACTTACAGTAGGTTCGGAGCAAACGCATAGGTGCACGTTGCACCTGCCTTCCCCATGTCCAGGTCTCTTCCAAGAGCAGGCTTGGAGAAGCAGGGCACAAACAAGCCAAGTGGCTACTGGCATCCACAGAGAGCATGTATACGCACATACACACGTATATATGTATATATATATCACACACGAATATTTTATATGCTGGATCCATGAGGCTGGCAAAGCTGGAAGGCTGAGTCCGACCCAAGCACCTCAGAGCGAGGAGCTCGTTCAGCAGAGGTGGGTGATGTTGAAGAGCAGCCTTGGCCAGGTCAACACTTGAGCGTGTCCCTGATCATGCCACAGCAGCACAAGCAGGAATGTCGCACGACGAGACCCCGGCCACTGCAAAACCACAATGAACAGTTTATCTAAATCTCACCATACCTACTAATGGAGATGACGTGCAAGTATTTGCTGAACCTGCTTGGTGGGGAAAAATCTAATTACCTGCTTTTTAATCCGGACCTTAACTTCTCAAATCACCCGGTAACCTCCTGCATCATCCCTGCAGCAAGTGGCTTCAGTTCAGCCTGGCCGGAGGCAGTGGGTGTTTTTTGTATTTTTATTTTTATTGTTATTTTTAATCTCTTCATTTTTATACAGCCAGTGACCTAGGGATGATTCATGTGGGGAGGGGCATTTACCCCCTTTCCTGTCCTCCTGAGCCACTCTGGCTCCGCAGAACTATCTTGGGGCCACCTGGTTCACGGCAGGTCCTGGTCCTTATCCACGAGCCTCGTCCTGACCAGGCGCTTCCATAGGAGCCCAGCGATGCACATCCAGAGGCTGCTCCCGCATCCTTTCCATGCCGTCTTGTCCCATCAACGCCGTTAATCAGAAGGAGCAACTCGGGTTGACATCGTCCCTAGCAGACATGGGAGCTACTGAGCTACCCGCAGAGGAAACTAAACAGGAGCTTTGGAAGGGTAAGCGATCTACTCGAAGCGAGCACTGGTGCGGGCGAGCCGCGTCGCGCCCACAGCGCTGCGCTCTGGGCCGCCACCTCCCGCCACGTCCCTCGGGCAGCGCGGAGCTCTGCGGAGCAGCGCGGAGCTCCGCATGGAGCAGAGCGGAGTCGCGGAACCTGCGGAGCCGTGCGGCGTGACAGGCGCCTCGCTCCGGAGCTGCAGTCCACCCTGCACGGCCAAAGGAGCCGTGCGCCGAGATCCAAATCACATTTTTCCAGAAATATCAACAATGAAAAGGGGGAAAAATCTGCTTCCCTGTGCAATCTCCAATATGAAATTGGTGGGGGGGGGGGGGGAGGGGAAGGAAAGGATTTTTTCCTTTACGTTAACCTGGAAAAAAATTAAATCAAAGTTCAAAAAAAAAAAAAAAAAAAACCTTGCGTTGGAAAAAATTTTTCCCCACCAAAAAATAAATAAATGTATAAATAAATAAAGGTGGAATAAAAGTGCACGGAGTGGACATGGCCGGGGCTGGGCTGTTCCGGCCACAGGAAACGGGGCAGAGGAGCGGAAAGGAAAGGAAGGAAAAGTGGGTGCGGACACAGACAAATCCTGGCGTCCCTGAGAAATATGCACATCCCATCCGAGCCAGGGCGAGAGCAAAACCAGAGCAGTTTCGCTCAGCTCTCTCCCCTGCATATTTTACAGGCTCAGCATACTTTCCTCCTCACCGGCTCTGGCAACCTTGGTGGGTTTTGTTTTTAAGTGAATTTACACACTCACTGCATTTTTCAAGCTCTCATGACTCGGGAGTGAGAGAGAGAGAGAGAGAAGTTGCAGTCTGGAAAACAGCAGCGAAACACAAAATAAAATAAAAATGAGGGAGCAGCAGCAGGAGCCCAGCAGGCTACGCAAGGGCTGGGACATTCCGAGGTGGGGAAGGGTCACTCCTTCGCATTGCTCCTATGCCACTGAAAAGCCCGTTTTAACGGTTACCCTGTGCAGAACACGCAGGCAGGGGCAGTGAAAGGGTCTTGCTTGAGTCCGTAACCGCAAAGCGCTTTCTCCAGGCGTCAGCACCAGCGCCCAGTGCGCTGTAAGCCACATTTTCCATAGGATTCTGCTATCGGGAGGGAAAAAAAGCCAAGCCGTGCATTTTGCTGCCGAGCCTGGCCGGATTCGGCGGTATCTCCTGCCATCTGCTGCCGGCTGCAGGATCGCCCGCCGCCTCTGCGGGCACCGCGCGGCTTCTCCCGCCGTTCCCGGGAATGGTGCGGCCGGGAGCGGGCGGGAGCCGCGGCGCCGGGTCCTGCCTCCGCGGGCAGATGCCGGGGCTCTTCCCGGGGCTCTTCCCGAGCGTTGGGGCGAGCGCGGCGGTCGGGAAGCGCGGCCGGCGCTGACAGCCGGCCCGGGCACCCAGCCGCGCTCCCCGCGCTCCTGCGCCAGGGCCAGGCCGAGTCCAAGGCCGCGGGCTCTGCACGCCCGCCTGGACACCAACAGCGAGATCGGGGGGGCCTGGCGGGTACAAGCGAGCCCCGAAATCCAGCTGCAAGCAACGGCGGAGCAAGGAGCTCGTGGGGGTTCTCATGCCGAGGGAAGTGCAGAAGGGCTCGGGCGAGGGGAGCGCGAGCCCTTGGAGCCCTTGGAGCCCTTGGCGGTCTCGGCTGCGGCACGAGGCGCCGCTGGGCGATGCCGGGGACTCGCGTGGGGAGCCGCAGCCCCGCGGGACATGCGCCCCCGCAGTGCGGGGACGGCTAAAAACGGAAATAAATAAATAAAATTAATTAAATAAATAAATTAAAAATAAATAAATAAATAAATAAATAAATAAATAAATAAATAAATAAATGGGTGACGGAGTCGGGCCGGGGGAAGTGAGCGAGGAAGAGGGCGGGCGGGAGGAAGGGCGGGGCGGGGGCGGCGCGCGCTTAAGAGCCGCTGCGCGGGGCCGCGCGGGGCTGCGCGCGGAGCGGGGCCATGGGGGAGGCGGCGGCCGGCGGCGCCGTGAGCGCCGTGACGGTGCTGGCGCTGCTGGAGAAGCTGGTGTCCATGCTGGAGGCGCTGGAGGGGCAGCAGCGGCACATGGAGCAGCGGCAGCGCGGGCTCGAGGGCGCCGTGCGCGGCATCCAGGGCGACCTGGGCCGCCTCTGCCGCAGCCACGGAGCCACGGGCGCCGCCGTCGAGAAGCTGCTCGAGAAGTCGCGCAAGGTGTGCGCGCACACGCGCGCCGTGCGCGAGCGCCTCGAGCGGCAGTGCGCGCAGGTGCGCCGCCTCGAGCAGCACCACGCGCAGCTGCTGCGCCGCGACCGCTTCAAGGTGCTCATCTTCCAGGTGAGAGCGCAGCGCCCGCGCAGCACCCGCGCAGCACCCGCGCAACCCGGTGCAACCCCGCGCACCCCCCGTGCAATCCTGTGCAACCCCATGCAGGCTCTGTGCAATCCCGCGCAACTCGATGCAACCCCCTGCAGCGCCCACGCACCTTTCTTGTAATCCCGCGCACCCTCCGTGCGCCCCCGCACAGCCGGGCGCGGCCCGGGCGCCACCCTCCTCCCCCACCCCCTTCCCGCATATTTTCCCCTTTTTAAGCCATGATGCAGTGGGAGGCTTAAGGAAAGCTGGGACGTGGCACCCGTGCAGCTAAAAAATAAACTCCCCTAAAACACTGAGAAAGAAACCCAGTAGCTCCCTCCTCCACCCTACAACTTGGCATCCTGCCATTTCCCACCCCAGAAAAGCAGCTTGGCTCCCTGGGGCTAAGAAAACCCCCCTGCCCACGCACCCCTGTCCCCAGACACTGGGGATGGGGGCTGTTCAAGGCACACGGTGCCGTAAGTAACGGCAAAGGCACCGAGAAGGATTCACAGGACACAGCAGCACCCGAACTGTTCTGTTTCTCCAAACGCAGCAGCTCTGGGACATTAGGGCCCACTCAGAGCTGCAGTTCAGCCCTGCAGCGTCCAGCATCAATCCCTTGGCTTGGACAGAATCCCAGCGAAAAACAATTCCCGGAAGGAGAAGCCGAAGCCGTCCTGACGCCAGATCTGTACCAAAGCGGAGAAACCTGGATGTATTTGCCCATTTGCTCTCCTTTTGTGTATGTTTAAGGGGGGATTTCACGGTTTGACGTGCTGCCTGCAAGCGTTTGAGGTTGCAAAAGTTGCCACGAGCAAGGCAGCGAGTTAGCAAAACACAGAGGTATCTGTTTGTTAAAATCCTTATTGAGCTTTGGCATCATTCCTGCTGTTTCCTGGCCCCATGACCAGGTTTGGGGAGAGCTGTTTGGGTTTGAGCTGCAGAAGCAGCGTACAAGCATGGTCTCCAATTCTGAGCTGCCCTCAGAAGTACATATTTTAACAGAAATCCCTGTTTGTTGGCAACTACCTCTGCAAATAGCGCTAGTTTTGACAGGAGGTTTTGCACACGGAGACTTGGACTCCATGCATTTCAGAGGAGCTAGTCATGGCCACACATCCGAGGAGAACCCAGGAGTTGTTTCTGAGCTCAAGCACAGAAAATAAAAAGGTGTATTGTGCCTTTCTCAGGATTTTGGGTTTGATCAAGGAGGGAAGATCAAATTTCTAGCTCTTTCTCCCGTCTTTCCTCTCCCCACCCTTCCTCCTTTTTTTTTGGCCTTGGGAATTGTACATTACTTGCAGCAACTGGCATTTCATTGTGTTTACTTTTTTCCAGTCTTCCTAGCAAGAATACCAGGCCCTGGAAAAAGTGTCAAAGCACAAGTATCATATAAACTTGCTACACCGAGAGCCATCTATAGCCCCCTTAAAACACCTTATGAGTAACTGTACTTGGAACAGAAAAGGCTTTTTTGGCCACAGAGCATTTCCACCTTTGCATTTCCAAAACACTGTGCTTAATTTATTTTGATTTGTGTTTAATAGCTTCCATGACAGCAGTTATTCCCATTTTACAAGCAGGCTAATAGATGCCCAGAGGATGATGTTTCCCAAGGCCATGCAAGAAGTTTAAGCAGAGGTTTGATTTCTTGAGTGCCAGGCCTGTCTGGTAGCCTAAGACCATCTAGGGTCTGCTTTTGATTGAATCATTAGCTCATGCTTATGAACAAGAGTGTTTTTCTTTTCAATTTTTTTGATACATTCCATTTTATAGCCTTATGGGGTATTGAGCAACAGACTTAAATTCAAGGAAACCAGAGACCTTCAAGATCCTCCACTTGGGAACTTGGACTTCTCCATACCAAAACCCCAGTTTTAACAACAGCAGCAACGTACATTTTTGTGAAATTAGGTGAAAATGCTAACAACATTCTCCCTGTAGCGCACCTGTCCATGGGGGATTAATATTCCCAACCTTTCCCTGGAGAAATGGAAAGCTGTGGGAGGCTACATGGCTTCTTTGGGTCAATGCAGGAGATGGGTGGCATGACCTCTTTAGCCAAGCCTGAGCCACAGAACCGTCCCTGCATCTCCCTGTAGATAAATTTACGGCGTTAGAGCCAAACTCTTTAATAACTGTCTTCAATTTAAATGACAAAGAACAGGCTTTCTGTCCTGTAGACCTTCCAAGTCTCTCTGAAAGAGAAATCTCACAGTTGGCAACTCATTAGTCCTAAATTGTACCAGCTAATGGTTCAGTGGGCTTTGAGGGGCTTGTTACTGGTTAAATATACTGAAATAACAAGAAATGTTCAGCATCCTTCATTGCACTGTTTAGGAAAAAAATAGTAATTGTTCGGGGCTGTGCTTTGTTTATTAAATTTGTGTCCTGTGAAGTATGAAACTCAAATGTCGTCAATTCTTTCAGGAGGAAAATGAGATCCCTGCCAGCGTTTTTGCAAAGGAGCCCGTTCCCAGCGTTACAGAAGGGAAGGAAGAGCCCGTGGATGAGAACAAAAGCCTGGAAGAAACCTTGCATACAGTGGAGCTGTCGTCAGATGACGAGATGCCTCACGAGGAAGGCGACGGCGAAGACAGTGCGGAGGAGAAGGTCGAGGAGTCGCGGGCCGAGAAGATTAAAAGGTCCGGCCTCAAGAAGGTAGACAGCCTCAAGAAAGCGTTTTCCCGCCAGAACATCGAGAAGAAAATGAACAAGATCGGCACAAAGATCGTCTCACCCGAGCGCAGAGAGAAGATCAGGAAGTCCCTCACTGGGCATCACCAGAAGTCCTCCTCTTCCAAGGGCTCCTCACTGAAAGCATCTGCCCCCACGCCTAACGTGAAAATGGGCCAGGAGGGAGAGAGCCCCGCTGAGGCCGAGGAGCGGCCGGCGGAATCCACGAGCAACGAGCAAGCCGAGAACGAGGAGGAGATGTCCTGCTCCGACGTGCGCTCCGACGCGACGCCCACCGCGTCCCTGTCGGAAGAGAGCAAAGCCATGGCCGACTCCTTGGAGAAGGAAGTCAGGATGGAAGGGAAAGCCAGCATCAACAGTAACATCGAGCTGTCCATCGTTGAAGACGACGAGGAGTATGGGATGCCTCTAGAAGTTTCTAGCCACAAAGTGTCCGAGGAGAGAAGCGAGCCCATCCACGGCGAGATGGAAGAATCTGATGAAGAAACAACCCAAGCAGCTGTTCTCCGGATAGACTAGACGGCGAAATGGGTCTCAGCCTTCCCTTTGGTTCCAGATACACGCAGTTTGGGCCAGCGAATAGCCGGTGTACGTTTCTGCCACACGTGCTAGCAGTAATTCGCTTCCTTCCCTGGTTTTCTCTGCAGCAATGACTTGCTGCATCCTGTCGGCGTGCGGAGCGAGCGAAGGCAACAGCACAAGCCGCTCTGCTCCCGCCGCCCGGGTTAGGCCAATTCACTGGTATTACGTAATTCAGAGCAAGCTGGTGAGCTGGCTTTCGCAGAGTTAGGCCAGGGAAGTATATGGCGTAGAGTCTAAAAACAAAGATTTTTTGCTCATTTTTCTTCTTTTTCCCTGTCACGCCATTTCATAGCACTGTGAGTAGTCCTGTACGTAAACATAGAAATACCAAAGAGAACACTTCAGTGTAGGTTGCCTTGCTGTGCTCTGAGTACACTCGCAGATTCGGCAGCTACGTACACAGTATTGCTTGTTTGGGGCTTTATGCTGTAATATTAGAAGAGCATTTAAAAAGTGAAACTGAAAAGTTGGTCCCATTGATGCCAATGATGAGGGTGGTATTTTGCCAATAGTCTCTGCTGAGGAATGACTGGGTTTATATGGAACCAGAAGGATGTTTTATGTTATTAGCGGAGTTACACAGATATATTACTGACTAGCGTGGATGTGTAATCAGCTACTGTGCCTTTAATGGATCAGAAATTGGGGGGAAAAATAAAAGGAGTTTGATAGAATCACAGAGACAGTCAGAAGGAAGTCTGAAGTGCAGTGAAATGTTAAAAAGCCTACAAAATTATATCTGTACTTGGAGCTTGAAGAGTATATTCTCCAATAACACTAATTGTTCATTCTACTCATTCTTACTCCTTATAGCAATATAGTATCAAACTTTGCACCTGCACAACTTTGTATCTCAGAATATTTTGAAAAAGTAGTGTAATTTGTCTTTTTATAGATCATTTCATATACAAAGCTATATCTACACAGAACAGTTATATAATTACAGGGATGTAAAGACTTTTTTTAAAAAAAGAAAAAGGTGAAAATGCTCATTAGGCATTCCCTCTAAAGGGAAAAACGTGCTATGGGTTGAACTTGATGGCAAGAATGAGCTTACATAAGGGTGAGCCACAGCATTTGATTCTCTGCTAGTAACATGCTCTCAAAATTCATGGAAATGAGAGGTTGAGGAGCAGTTTTTTTCCCTGTATGTGCTCATTCCAGCCACTTGCAAAAGGAGAGGGGAAGGAAGAAAGGGAAGCATCCATAACAGTTACTTTGCATCCTTGTTTGCTTATACAATAGGCCTTTTTAATAGCATATAGAGACATATGTAATTCTACTGATACTTTAACATTGCACTATAAAAGATTGCATCTTTCGAGTTGCACTTAGAATCACAAGTTACAGGGGAAATAAAAGCTACAGCAAGAAATATCATTAAGAAATGATTAACAGACATTACTCCCCAGGAGTATTGTCCATAACCAGCAAATCACACTGGAAATCAGTCAGTAGGGGCTTAGTGTGAGCAAGTGCCTTGAAGAGTTAAGCTCTTTGGTATGTAGCACCATAGAGGAGGTATTGTTTGTTAGTTAAGAAAAACGGCATAACTCGTGCAGCTATATTTTTATTTTGTATTAACTACAGTGGGTTTTGATCATTTTTACTTCTAACCAACTACAGATATGACAAATAAAAACATAATGTGAAACATGTCCTGTCAGTCTTTGAGAAAAGCGATTTGGGAAGCTGGCAGAGATCAAATGTGAAGGTCAAACATTTACTGCCCCAGTTGGTGCCCCTGATGTAGCTGTTATGTTTTCTTTCTCATTCCTGGCTGCCATTTGGAAATTCAAGCACTGGGTCTTGGGCTCGGCTCTCCAAGCACTCGACAGGTCTCCATGGCAGCCTTTTCTCCTCAAAAAATTGCACGTTCACAGGGATGTTCCCTTCTGGGAGTGATGGGTCTGCCTACGTAATCCCATTTAAAAACTGTGCGTTTACCCTTCTCGACACTGTTAAAGGCTACAGCGCCTATGTGTTGGCTGCACAGATAGCACCATCCCTCAGAAGATGTGACCTGCAAAAGGTGAAGGCTCAGAGGTTAAAATATACCCATGTGCCCTTTACCTTGGCACAATGAAAGCCATTTTTCATGCAATTTTTGGCTGCAATGCCAACAAGTTATCTGATTGATGGATGACATTTTAAAGGAGCGCAGAATTACTCAATTAATGACAATTTATTAGAGTGCCAACCATTCACCAAGGGGTTTGGTCCCAGCCTGAGAGTCAGTGGAAACTCGTGTGCTGACTCAAAGGGCTGTCTGGGCCACAGAGGGGTTTTAAGCTGCACACGCAGCTCCCATGCCCGGCACTAAGAGCTGTGCGAGGCCCTGAGATCCCTCTGCAGAGCTCCCTAATCCGGCCTGCTTAGCTCACGCACAGAACAAAAAGTTTCACTGCCATCAGCAGTGCAGATGCAACGGCGCTGGTGAAAGGCGAGCTCGGAATTGCGCTTTGCAGGGCGCAGCATTAGCAGAATTCCCAGGCGAGCCCGAGCACCAGCTCGTGCCGAGGCGCGGACCCCGCTCGCGTTCTGCCCGCAGAGCTGAGCGCCCGCACGGGCAGCTCCCGGGGAAGGCGCCGGCTTGTTGCCTTGCTCTCTTGCATGCCAGAAACAGGCTGGGCACCAGGGCAAAGGCCCCCGTCCCCATGAGGAATTTCCTAGGAACTGAACAGCTCTGGGACGCGGCTGCCAGGACAGCCCGGAGCGCTGCTGACTCGGCACTCAGGCATCTCGGCACCCCGCTCCGGTGAGTCAGCACTCAGGCATCCCCGAGTTCCCAAACAATGGAAAGAGCCCTGACCACCTCCCAGCGCTTCAGAGCCGCCTGCACGGGGTTAGTTCCAGGGGCTGCTCTAGCAACATCAGCCCCAAGGTTTTCATCAGCTTTTGGCAGTCACTGCCATTTTCTGCCTTCTTTTTTGGGCTATAGGGTATTTTTTCCCCTGCCTCTCACCCCTCCAAGGCACATGCCCAAGGCTGAAGTGTGTAGGAATTCAAACTAGGAGCCTCGACTGATCATTGATGCCATCTTCAGTTTTTCCTGCGTGGTTATCCCTTGTAATGAAGCACATTTTGGTGATGGAGGAGAAATCCACTTTGGGTTAAGCTGAGGGCATTTTTTTTTATTTGTCTTTATTTTCCTCTCAGATCAGAGATTAGAATTACTGTATGACCACTGGCACTAACCTCTTTTTCCATAGCAACACTAAAGCGAACATAAACTGTGAGTCATATTTCTCTCTGGAGGACTTTTTTTCTCTAATTACGATCAGTGCACAGTTCTTGAAGTATATTAGCTGAGGCACAGCCCTGCTCCAACAGCTTGGACTCCCTCCGCTCGACCATGCAGGCAGAAAGGGGAGACCTCCCACCTTCATCCTCCCTCCCACAGCTGAGCTGCTCCCTGTCCCAGCTCGGCTCCCGAGGACTCCTTGGCAGCGCTCTCCTTGTAAAAGTGGAACTGTTTTCCTCCCTTCCACTAACTTTAAATGATGCTGACCTTCTAAAGGGAAAATTTAGTAAACTGGGGTCTGACAGCAGCAGTGAATCCAAACTGGAACGTGCACTACACTTGGGTAGCAGCAAGGTTGCACCTCACACAGCTACTCCGCCTGTCAACAGCCTTGGATTTGCCCACATTTCTTCCCTCCGAGAGCTTATAGCTGAAATATTCAGCTCAAAATAAACCGCAGCAAATACCAGTAATAGCTGTGATTCGCTTTACTTCCTTAAGCAAGAGCTTGTTTTTGGAACAACTTATTCCTACAGCTCCTTGGAATATCTCGGCAGATGATCACGCCAGATTATCACAGGAAATTATAGGACGCTTTGTGGCTGTTTCCTACGTTCTCCTTGCAACACAATCTGCTGCTCACTTGTGCGAAGCGCTCTGAGCACCCGCGGCGTTGGCTGCGGGAGCGGAATGAGGATGGAAGATGGGCAAAACCAGCGATCACCCACTCACCGTCAGCAGCCATGAGGCAGCACAGAGAGGCACAAGACGCTCGCATCTCTCATAGAGGTCGGTGTCAAGGCCCCAGAGCACCAACAGAGCCACTAACAGATAAACTCCCCAAATCTGCATTAGGGATATTTGGGTACACACTACAGACCATGTACAGCATGTATGTGTTCATGGGGGTATAGCTCAGTGGTAGAGCATTTGACTGCAGATCAAGAGGTCCCCGGTTCAAATCCGGGTGCCCCCTCAGTTTGAGTTTTCCACCCTGTGCCAAGCCGCTTGGCTTTGGATGTCCTGAGCTATTCCTTTGAAGTCAACCTCAGCCTCAGTTAGAGGACACCCTTGCATCACTCGCTGCTTCTGACGTGCCCCAAGGCAAAGGTGCCCCGTGAGGGCAACAACATGGGCTGCATTAACCAGCCGCCAGCTCCCTCACTCTCCGGAGCTCCGGGCAGCTCCACGAGGGGCATGGAGAGGAGCAGCGAGAACATCCAAGGGTGGCAATCACAGCAGGAGCGCACGGGATGGGTCTACGCTCAGAGCCAGGTGCCGCTTCCAGCAGAACACAGGGAGCTGTAGGAGATAAGTGACTTCTTCCAAAGACGCCTTGTTTTCCCACGAAGTGCCATGTAGTGAGCGATACGTCGTGAAAAACCTGCATGAATAATCCCTATAGAAATTTGTCAAGAAAGGGTTTTGCATTTGCATGTCTGGGAGTAAGTGCTTTAGGAGAGCAATTGCATCCTCTGCGCACTGTTTTGGAATGGATTTTGGAAAAGCTGTAAATTCCTTTGCTGAAAGGAAATAGATTTACAGGATCCTACAAGTCTGTCACATAGAGTTTTGCTTTTTTTGCATTTTTTTAATCAATTTCCATTGCTTCTCAATGACATGATAAGCAAACATTCAGCTAGGCGTGGAGAGACTTACTAAGTCAGGGAATGCATGGGAGGAGAAAAGGAATAGGACAATGTGCATGGAAATTGGAAAAGGAAATGTACGCATGAAGAATCCCATTTGTTAGGAGAGACCCAGCAAAGCCAGCCTCTGGTTTTGCAAAGAGTCTTTCAGGACAGTGAGGGCAGCTCTCCCCCTTGCCTGGGACTCACGATCCCCCTTTGCCAGGAAACCTGCTGTTCCCAGGCAGGCGGCTGGGCCGTGTCTGCACCGTGCCCAGGAGCTGCTCCGCTTCCCGGGGCTCCATCCTGGGCCAGGTCTGTGCCATGCGAGCGCACACCTGCCCCATTTTGCCATCTTTCCCCAAATAGTATTTTCACTCACCTGCAGCTGGCTCAATACTGCACTGGCCTTTTCTCCAACTGATGCATCCAGCAAGTCACAGCTCCTCGGGCTCCTTCCAGCATTCGGCTTGACCAAGCACAAGGTAAGATGTGTGAGAACCTGAACAACTCCAAATGTTAATTATCACCCACGGTGGGAGTCCCTGGGTTCTTAGCTCAATGGTTCGAGCTTGTCCTCAGTAAGAAATCACCCTCTTTTCCTGACTGCTGTAGGTTGCCTCGCTACAACATCCCCATACACTTTCTTTCCATACACTTGCTTTTAGGAGACCTTCCTCTGAACACAGGTCGAATACACACCTGCAAGACCCTCTTTTGGATTCCAGCTAAACCACTCGGATACTCGTTGGGGGAAGATGATACCCAACATCTTAATTCCCGTTCAGATATTCCCAGTTTATCTTCAAGGAGGACTAACTCAAATATTAGCTCTGAATTTGATAAGGGACACATTAAACAAACACGGATGCCTTTATCATAAAAAGCTGAGTCTCAACCAGATAAGCACAGTTCTGCCTACAAGTTTAAGTATTACTATGCAGCCTTTGCTTGCAGTGGCATTTTTTCCTACGCACTGCATATTTTCTCTTTCAGCAATGTATAAGCATATCCAATACAGCAGCTTACAGGCAGATTTCGATCGTACTGTAGTAGATAACAAACGAGAGATTTCTTATGCCAGCTCAGCTCTGTGCAGTATTGTGGCCACTCTTTAGAAACTGGGACGAACTTTGGGTCTGGAACACCGTTTTGTTACTCCATTATCATGCAGGGATGAAAAAAAATGATGTTTCTAATTGCTTTTTATCAGCAAAGTAGTGAATTATTCCCCTGTAAATAAGGAGGCAACAAAGACAGAAATAACATGAATACTCAGCAACCACAGACAGTTGTCAAAAATGTGACAAATAGTCAAGTCAGCATAAAATTTAGTAATAACTTGACACTTGCAGTTTTGCAAAAGCTGTCACATAATACTCTTAGCTAATCAGCCTTAGTAAAGCCGAACAGTTCCTTGAAATTAATGGGGCTTCCTGTGGACTAAGCTGCTTCTCAGCATGGTAGAGACACTGCAGTGATTTAGAAAGATGTTTTGAAGTAGATCTACAGCAATTCCCAAGGAGCCTCTTCCTGATTAGCAAAATATATAAAATATAAAATATAAAATATAAAATATAAAATATAAAATATAAAATATAAAATATAAAATATAAAATATAAAATATAAAATATAGTGAATGGTTACACTTGGCTGAAAACAATTCAAATTTCCGCAGGCTGTTACTCACTTCCTTACCCTGCACTAAGGAAACTCTTGCCAGAGAGCAATTTTCACTTCCTCAACGTTCTTTCACATCTTTTCCAACCCGGTTTTTACCTCAGTATTTTTAAAGCGTGAGGCATATTGTGCAAAAACCAGGAATTGCCACTCAGATGCACCGAACGTCGTCACATGTTGGATTTTGGCTTGAAGCTCCTCTCGAGCTCAGCCTTCAGCTGCTCCGATTCGGAGCGAACGCACCGCGAGAAGCCGCATCGCTCGCGTTGCCACAAACACCAACAGCTCGGCCTTTCTGTTAGAAGCTGACATATTTTTTCCCATAAAACTTGAGGGAAAACACCCCGAACTTCAGCCGGCACCAAGGGACCGTGCCCTTCCAGGGCAGCCTGCCTTGCGATCACCGCGTGGCCAACGGGCTCTGAGCCCTCGCGGGGCTCTCGGATGCCACCGCAGCAAGCGATAGATGGTGGAAACGGCAGCGGGTTTTCCCTTGGGGCCCAGATTCTGCCCACCAGGGAGAAGCAGCGCGTTGCTTCGGTGCAACTAGCGCTAGTTTGGAGCCTACAGAGGTGAGAAGGAAAGGGAAGGATAGGTACTGTTTTTTCCCGGAGGTGCAGACAGGCTGTTCACTAGCACCGGCCAACGAAGCCCCGAGCATCCAGAGCAGCTTTTGCTCCACGCGTCACTAACCAGGCTCCCTGCAGCCTGAGCATCTCGGTCCAGCTCTCGGCTCCCCTCTGGCAGCATCTCCCCAGGAGCAAGACGGGTTTTGCTGACGGATGAAGCAGCTCCACTCCCCTGGGAGCAGTTCCGAGCACTGGAAGCAAAGCAGCGCAGCCAAATTACAAACCTGCCCCTGCCCGTGGAAAACCAGGTTCAAAATACATTAGAGCAACAAGGCTACTTAATAACTTAGGGGCTATTTAATCACTCGGTGCTCACAGGTCCTTTTAAAAGGCACCGTTTTGCGTGTGCAGGGCACGTTCCCAAGGAGCAGGCAGCTCGCCTGTGCCGCGCAGGGGCCTCGCTGCAATTTCTAACCAATGCGGATGAGCTCTCGCAGCTGGACACGTCAAACAGGCAGCAGAAAGGGAACGCCTGGAAAGCAAAGAGCAGATCAGAGAGGCAGCAACCGCAGCCGAGCCACAGCTGCGAGAGAGATCAGGACAGTGCAGAAAAGCTGAGCACAGCTTCGAACTTTACATGTCATTAAATGCATTATACAAATAAATAGGGCATTACATGGCTATGAAAACAGTTGGTTTCCTTTCCTGCTTGTTAGTCATGGAGCCTGCAACATCACCTGTGGCTAGTTGTGCCAGTCGAGCTGCTGAAGGGCCTGAATGCAGAGCAAAAATAAATCAGCTTCTTCCCTCCCCTCCGAGGGAAATTTTCATGTATCAGTGGTTGTGAGGATGTATATATCTGTTTTTCAGCAAACTGTCATAGCAGCATTAAAGCCTAAAGCTATTACTACAGGAGTGCTCTGTGATTCAAAGACATGCCGTGCTTGTAAATCTTTTCCCTCCGATTTATGCATTTTCTAGAAGGAAAAGCAGCAGCAGCAGAGCCAGCACAGCCGGGAATTAACTCCTGTTGTTCAGTTCAATGCAGAGAAATGCAGTGAACAATGCAGGGACAAGACCTGCCACCTCCTCCAGGTCAGCTCTGCTCAGGAAACACTGGCCAAGTACTTGGGAGCAGTACCTGTAGTTATCCTGTGGGATGGGGCACCTAACAAAGAGGCCCAAAAGGGTCCTCAGATTGAGAATTTCACAGAGTCACAGAATGGCTGAGGTTGGAAGGGACCTCTAGAGATCATCCAGTGCAGCCCCTGCTCCAGCAGGGACACTCAGAGCACAGGGCACCCGGTCACATCCAGGCGAGTTGGAAGATCTCCAGAGCAGGAGCCTCCCCAGGCTCCCTGGGCAGCCTGGGCCAGGGCTCGGGCACCCTCACACTGCACAACTTCTTCCTCACATGGAGATGGAGCTGCCTGAGTTTCAACTTGTACCCATTGCCCCTTGTCCTGCAACTGGCCACCACTGAGAAGAGCTTGGCCCCTTCTTCCTTATATCCTCCCCTCAGGTATTTGTACCCATTGATCAGATCCCCTCTCAACCTTCTCTTCTCCAGGGAAAACAGGCCCAGCTCAGTCTTTCCTCATAGGAAAGATGCTCCAGTCCCTTCATTATCTTTGTTGCTCTCTGCTGGCCTCTCTCTAGAAGCTCCACAGTTTCACCAGCTCTGTCATCCCCAAAGAGCACCAGGGTCTGTCTGATCAGGCAACCCTTGCCTGCACTGCTGAGTGGTGCTCAAGGAGGCAGGATCTCCCACTCGGTGAAGGAAAACATCTGAATTTGTGTGTGCTGAGAGCTTCAGGAAAAACCAACCCAAACAACCAACCAAAAATAAACAGAACAACCCAAAATCACTGTATCTATGTAGAAAGGGAGAGCCAAGCACCTGGTCCCAGGGAGCACGTGGGCAGATGAAGGCAAAGAAAAGTCAGCGACCGCATCCTCCCCGGAGGCCTCCGCATGCCCTGCGGCTCGTGGTCGCCCTCCGAGACACCAGCCGGAACCCCAGGCTCCAGCGGTGCTGGCGGGTGGAGCAGAGCCTGCGTGACGGCCTCCGAAGGCTGCGACAGGGGCGGCCACGTGAGCCCCGTGGGACAGGACGGGAGCGCCATGCTCCAGGTGCTCACGAGGCCGGCCTCAGCTCCGATCAGTGTCCATGATCCCTCTCAACGTGAGCAGGAATCCTGCGGATGACAGGCTTGTAACATCTCTAACACCACAATAATATTCCCCACTGGGTAACCCCAGAGAATCTTATGGCACCACGGTCACTGTGTTTTTTCAGTTGCTCCATGGAAGGGAGGCCACAGAGCCCGGCTGTTTTGTCTTGGTTAAGCTGCATTTCAGCTGGAGACGAGAACAGCCTGGGCAGCCAGGGCACAAACCCAGCCAGGGAGCTGAAAGACGGGCGGAGGATGAGATGCAAGACGGTGCTCGGGAGACGGTGGTCCCTGGGATAGGCTGCCAGACATCCCCTCAGGAGACCTTACTGACTCCTCCGCCAGGATGCCAGGGACCTTCGGCTTCTGCAGATGAACAGCGTTAAGCAGCTTTCTGGAAGCACTCAGCAAATCTATCATTTTCATGACAGAGAAGAGGAGAAAAAAAGAAAAACCCAACAGTTGCAATGTTAATTCTCCTCTAAAACAGGGCCAGAGGTTGGAACACATCCTGTCTCCCACTGTCAAGGATTCCCAGTGCTCTTAGGCTTTGATATTGCAAGAGGCACTGAGCTCAAAATAGAAGATGGGTGGCGTCGAGAAATGTCATGACAGAACTTCACAGCCCTGCTGCTTGCAGAGATGCCCTGGCACTGCATAACTCACACAGCGCTGGCCGGCCAGGCACCACAGCACTGCCGCCTTTGGTCTCGGGGTCAAAATGGGTATCTCATTAAGCAACCTTAGAAACCGTCCCCGTCTCATTGCCATTAATCCTTCTGCCCATAACACTCCTACCAGCCCAAACTCGCCGTTTCTAAAATACATTTTTCTTATTGCAATGAGAACAGCTACTCAAAGTGAAAATATGAGGTAAATGTGACTCTGGTTCCCTGATGCCAGAGTAGGGACCGAATCTAAGACTAGACAAAGAAAATGTAAGTGTTGCCTGTTCTGCCCTGCAGAAGAGTGCTCTGATACACTGAGGTCCACGATGCTCCTTACAACACAGCTCCCTTTGTGCATTGGAAACATCGCACTTTCAAGGACAGATAATATTTTTCGCCATTCACAGTACGCTGAATAAAATGGCTTTGAACAAAATTGCCTCACGTAACAGAAAGTTGCACGGAGCTGTTGTTACAGCTTGGAACAGCCACCCGTTTCCTCCTCCTTGCCGGGGCAACTGAAGACACCTTTATGCTGCAACGATTGAACGACTACAATGCGCGCAAAGCACAAAAGCCAAGAAAAACATCCAGGGTGTTATTAAGTGCCAGTAGAAAAATCTTACAGCACTTAAAGTATCCAGTTATTTTTACCTGGGATTCTGGTGATTAACAAGCTGTGAATGTCAGATCCATCTAACTCGACCTGAAAGTACAGGCGAGGGAACTTGGGAGCAGCTCCTTAGCACCACTTTCTGAAACAACACCAAAGGAAGAATTATTATTATTGCTAGTTCCACTACTGTGCTCCAATTCAGCTGAAAAGCTGCCCTCCAATAGCACAAAGGTGAGTCAAATGCCTCGCGAGAGGAAGGAAGCGGCTTTACTCTCCAGTTTGCAAGTTTAGCACCTCGCAAGATGAAACTCTTCATAATCACCAATCTTGGTATTCTTGACAGATGCAGGTGCTTTTAATTCACAGCTGCACCTTCTCTCCCCATGAAAGAGAGCGCCTGAGCTTTATGAATACCAACTCAGATAAGAAAGTGGTGCAAAATGCTTGACGTGCCTCGCCGGGCACCATCAGCAGACACTTGCTTCCCAAGCGAAGCCCCTTAACGGGACAGCAAGTGTCTGCTGCGAGGAAAGAATGCGTGGCTGGGAGTCCCTTTTCAGCACAAAGTCCCTTCCCTTCCACAGCAAGATTTACACTCCATGGCTCCCTATTAGGTGACAAGCATTTCCGTGGAGCTGAGCCTCTCCTCGTTGCAGCACAGGAGTTATCGCACAATTGCAATAATTAGCAGCACTTTTTTTTGGCCTTCCCCAGGCTGTGCTTTCGCGAGAAGCAACAGCTACTGCTCTGTTATGGTCTGCTGCCCTGCTTGGAACACAGCGAGGCAGCCACGGGCAGATACGTGGGGACAGTTGCAGCGCTTGGAATTGGTCACTGATGTGATTTACCTCTGTGAGATGCTACTCAGCACAGAAAAACATCCAAGGACATAGGAAAGTTCAGCCTCCAGAACTTGCCCTACT